>CABEEJ010005622.1:29784-48044 GCA_901482245.1 Timema douglasi | reverse complement strand
AATAAATTTTTGGTGTGTAACATTTCATAGAATAAAACTCTTTTGAATGACGAAAAAAAAAATTTCTGGACGTATGGCCTTAATTATGAAAACGCTTTTTAATTGTGCTATGTTAGCGAGGCTTGACAGATTCATTTATTATTCAATTGAGGTTTGAGTGACTAAAGTTTGAGAACCCTTGCGTCTAATTATAGAATTTATTAAATATTGTTAGCCCTCGGCCAAGGACACAGACAAATAATATACCCAGACACTCAGTCTCCAGGTTAAAATGGTTGCGCTCCTTTTGGCAGCTTGAGTCCTTCACCACTAGGATCGCTGCGGTTAGTCCTATCATCACCCGGCAGTGACACTAGCGAGGCCCAGTGTTGAAGGACTCGAGCTGGCAGGAGTGCAGTGAAACCTCCGTTAGGTTGAGAGTCTGTTTCTCACTTGTTTGTGACCATGGCCTAGGTGTTCACAAATGAGCCACACTAAAAGTAAACATAGTAAACGGGAGCCATAGCTATGAGATGCGTTGCACCCTTCTACATATTCAGTAACACTTAAGAGGTGATCTCTTACATTATAAGTTTTTTTAGTTAAAAAAGTTATAAAATGGGAAATCCGCATACTTTCTACGGCTTTTAACTCAAATTGTCAAAGCTCTGAGATTAAAGAGGCCGACTAAGTAGCTGAGATATTGACACTCAGGTGCTGCTTTAGGTTAAATATTGATGGTTATCCGCTCCAATGGCCGAATGTTCTAAAACGCTACTCTCGCAATATACTGGACTGCTGAAGACCCCAGTCGGGTGGACTGAAATAGTTTTTCTCCTAAATGTTTTTCGACTCTCCCTCCACGCAAATGCTGGTCCACTTCATTTAAATTAAATAGTCTTGATCTCTAACACATTAGAGTAATGAGTACATAAGTGTCTAACCCGAACATATAGTAAAACGTGGTGCTAAAAAAAAGCGAATGTTTAGAAACAAAAATATTGTTCCTCAATAACACAACGTAATTTTTAATAGGATCCCAACAGAACTAAACGATGTCCCTTCATAAGTAGTGTGCTCAACCAACTCTGTTATAGCTAGCACTAAAATGTTGCTTTTTAGCCCCACGTCTTACTACCTGTTCAAGATATACGCACACTACAAAGTTATTATGAGGAATTAAATCAGAACTAAGTATGTTTGATATACTTGTTAGTTTAACAGGTTATTAATGGCGTGTGGACACACTTATGGAGAGAGGAATAAATAAAATACAGACATGGTTGTAAAATTAATTTGGTTACCACATAATGACAAGCAATATATATCCTAATCATAACATTAATGAAAGCTCGTTGACTTGGGATGCATTGTTTAACATGTTCACGAAAGTGATTAGATTGTTTTCTTAGATGTTATAGTTCAAACAAGATTTATTGTTTGTTTTTAAAGGAGTGAAAAAAAACCTATTTTGTTTAAATTGTATTTCTCACAGACGTCACTACCACGTCAGTTTCTATCGCACCACTTTTTTGTGTAGTTTAATTTGTCCCCGCGCTCGTAATAGGGACTCCCGGAGGGATAGGTGGGAGGGAAACATTAACCTCCTCTCCATCTTTTCCTCTCCTGATCAGCCAGCTGGTGTCGATCTGTTTCTGGCGGTTCCATCAGCTCCTCGTCAGCACAGCACCCCTTCGCCACCTTAGGTCCAACCCCTCCTTTCTTATTCCTCCTGCCAGTTCGATCTATAATCTGAACTTTCTCTTTTGCTTCCCTTCTCATCGCTTTCTCTTATTTTTATCTTCATCTGGTAATGCTTAGAAATAAACACTTTAGGTTTTGAACTTCCAAATCTCTTATATTTATGTAATTACTTCATTAAGTTTAATTTTATTTTTAAGTTTGATACAAGCATTAATAGCGATTGAATACAAGTGAAAACGAGGAAGGTTGCATTGAAAAAAACAACCTTAGTAGCGTGGGGAGTGTGTTGAATAAAATCCGAGTTAAAATCTCACTTGGGGAATTCCCCCGATTCTCCAGACTTAAGTCTGTCTCCGAGTTAAACTTAGTCTGTGTGGCCACTATTATATACATTATTTAGTTATTTCAATACTTTGTACCATATTAATTATATCTTTCGTAATAGTGTGACATTCCTTAAGTATCCTTTATTTTTTGTCAAAATTACTTGTTGATAAACTACGCTTCAATGCTCTTACTGGTATTGAAACGTTTATTGGTATTAAAACACAATAAAATGTTACCTATGAAGTAAAACTTGGGATACCACACAGAACAACATTTTATCTATATTATCATAGTAATTACATTCCGCGTTTTATAGGAATAACCTTATCTTACACGTATAAAAACTACTGGATCTACTTTCACGTATTAATATGTCAAGTCATTATATCATATCAGTCACTTTTGATAGAAGTATCAATATTTATAAGACAGCACCAATAACATTTAAGAATTTATCAATACTGACCATATAAAGAATGTTCTTATTTTATAAAGTATTCTTCTTACCAAAATTCTACTATTGTAGAAGTGTTAAATAGGATTTTTTGACCTTTACAAAAAATGATTAAGCTTCTCTAATATATTCGTGCATCAAATAATTTTTCCTGTAACTATCACAAAGTGTATTAATGCTAGTAAGAAAATTAAATTAAATGTTGTCATTTTCAAAACTAAAAGAAAAAAAAAATTGTGTTCTAGGTTTACCTTTCCACCGCATTTCTACACTACGCTATTTAGGCGCGTTAAAACCGGCCTGGATATATAATACATTGTTTATTAACCAATGTTAGCATACATTTTGAGGAGAAATTTCATTTTCATACATGTCGATAGGCATGTTTATGTTTGTCAACAATCGATGTTGACCAACATGACTTCCCAAAATAGTAGAAATCATATTAATGAATTATGTGCTGATATTTTCACTGCATGTCTATTTCAACAGACCTCCATATAGTTTTCTGGTATTTTTTTAAAATTAAATTCTTAATATTTAGAGAGAAATCTACTTCCTACATTAAGTGGAATTAAGGGCCAAATAATGCCAACAGCTCGGTGAAACCTTCTTTGGAAATAAAATAATTTGAAGCCAAAGCCAACCTTTAGCTTCAGAACCAGCGAGTAGTGCAGAATCGTTTCTCATACTGTACTCAACAATTCCATTCTATCTATTTTGTTTTCACGCTCTTTATGCAAAACAGCAATGTTGAACTGGAAAAACTGTTAATGGACTTCGTAATACTATCACTTTTTATTATATCTTGTTGCATGATGATTGTAAACTCAGAAATATACATTAAGGGGCTGCCCGATTACCATAAGAAATACCGCATTGGGAGAATCCTTACAACAAACTAAACAACTCAACAAACTAAACAACACGATTATTTTAATCGCTAATTATTTTTTTATGTTTAAGTGAAAAGTAAGACATTTTCAAACCATTTTTCTTTTATTAAGATGAACATTATTCTAGTAATTCCAATAGTGAATTGCTTCTTCAAATTTTAATCTTCAAACAAAGATATGTTTGTCGTATCTCGCTACTTATTTGATGTGAACCAAGAAACAGGTGTAAAATAATGGGTTTCAAAAACAGTTATAATAGTTTTGATAGAGTTTCATGTATTTATTGATTGTACGCGAATAGTAAAAATGCATTTATCAAACCTACCCAAAAATAAAATGGCGTTTAAATTTTATTTTAAATATCTAAAAAACGGCGTTGTTTAATATTTGTTGTGATCCGCGTCTATTTGGGCTCTCCGCATTGGGCTAGGGTTCAGAAATATAGAATTTAGAAGAAATGCACTTTCGTAGAGGGAAAGTGATAAATAATTTAGGAAAAACTACAAGTAAATCCGACTTCTCCGTCACTACCAAACAAGACTAGATGGGCTTGATATTTTAAACATCGAGGTCTCTTTTTTTTCAGGTTATACGTCTATGTACTATTTACGATGAAGGTTTTAGGAATTATGGAGGTTATATTTATAGGAAGTGTACTCGCATTTGCATGGAGAAAGAGTGGAAAATTATTTCGGAAAAACCACCCTCATTACACCTGACCTAGATTTTAACCTCGATCTCCCCGTTATCAGCACTCAAGTCTACTGCGAGACTAGCGCGTTAGGCCATGTGGCCACAGAAGCGGTCATTTTACTCCTTGACGCGGGTGATTATTATATTACCTATTCAGTTTATTTAATGCTTGTTACAATGTGAGTATATACTTGATACATTTTTATTTTCCATATATTATCTAGATTTGTTCAAAATAATTTTGAAAATTTAATATTTTAAGCTTAATAGAATTAGCAATTCATTGTGAAAAATATTTTCAATATATTGAGGTATGACATTGCTTTGTCCGCATGCATCAACACTGCTGCCCTTTATTCTATTTATCTCACTTCCATCTTACACCCTCATTGTTTTATTTTCTTCTATCCTCCGATTCGGTCACTTCCTACTTTTCTTCACTCCAGCCACCTCAATGCCCCCTCCAGACTCTACTGTTTCTCCCGCGACTCAATCAAGTGAGCAGTCTGTTCCAAACCACCTCAATTCTACCAACAAATTGCATTAGACTCTTTCCCACCCTCACACACCACGTGGGCTGGCGCGCACACATACAACCGACCTATTCTTCTTTCTCAATTTCGTTTCCAGCCGCTATCTCAGATAAACCCATTTTCAGGGAGGAAGGAATCCTATTAAGCTAAGTTCATAGAGACGTGAAATTTCTTTCGACTTTTTTTTTTCCCTTCAACACTTTTCTGAATTGGTACAACTTTTTATAATCTTATCCTCTTTTTTTATATACAAATACAGGGCATATAATTGATGATCATTTTATGTCATTTCTTTTGAGGGAGCTAATGACCAGTTTGGGGAACTATCTTGGTTTCGAATTAAACAAATCTTTGTTTAATATTTGTCTTTGCATATTTTATTTGCTTCGGTCTCTTTTTGTATCTTCTCTTGGGATGTCACATGTTTGAGTCAATGCTGGACCATGAAATGTGCTAGGAACGTGTGGTTTGATGCGTATTTTCATCACTATGCTCCAGGGGCCATAAACCCATTTGTTTCAAGCTTCTGAAAGAAAAACTACATTAAATTAATTATCCTCGTCTCTTCGTTGGATTGGCAATGTATTAAATATTTAGGTCCATTGTAAACCGTAGGGTGTACGTTTAATTTTGATTTCTTCCAAGAAACACAACTTTGTAACAGCAAAGGAAAATTCACAAGCTAATTTATTCCAAACCTTGTAACTCAAGTGTTTTTTTTCACTCACTGACATATCTTTAGAAAGTTTATTACAAGATCCTAGAAAAGCTCTTGTTTTAAGAGTAAAGCAAAATAAAGGCTAATATGGTTCCACTTTAAGTTAAGGGTAACATGTGAACACGTGCATTTAAAAGGTGATTTTAATTCAACGACAGTCAAAATGTCCCAAACTCAAATAAACTAATTAAAAATAGATATCTATTAATTTCTACTATCTTTATAGTGTGTTCAATTTGGATGATACTACCTGCCTGGCAAATATGTTCGAAGTGTTGCATACCTCTACCATATATAGGCGATTGCTCTTTGATATTAAATGTGTGGTACGCACTATCTAAAAACTGATTGGGTCGATGGTGCCTGTGACTTCCTACTGATAGTAAATAATATGTTGGCTAGATATACGCTCATTTCTATGATTTTATATTTTTATTGACTAAGTGATTTTCTTATTTTTATTAACTAAAATTATTCGCCAGTAGATGGTGTTTTCTCATTTATAGGCGTTTATTTTAAAACTTCAATGCCGATATTGGTCAAGTGCAGTTTAGAATTTCACGACAAATTCCTTTTCTTTTATCTTTATATATTTTTTGATATAATTTAAAATGTAAAGCTTCCTATTCCATTCAAATAAGGCTGTTTGTACGTTGTGCCGGCTATATTGTATTCTTCAAGTTAAGAATTTTCCTCATAAAGATGGCGTGCTCCATAGCAAACGTACTAAATTTTAGCTCTCCAGGATATCGGGAAGTTGGAGAAAAGTCTCTGAAAGTACAGATAGACACCACATGGATTTTTTAATAATGTACATTCTTTATCCGTAGCCCAGGTTGTTATTTATTTCGGGTTAATATTGCCTCACTAGAATTGTACAAAATTAAAATCAAGGTTTCGAAAATGCGTACTGCTCCAAGTATAAATTAAATAATTAGGCTACCTCTACGATATTACTGTATCAAATAGAATCTGAAAATTGAATAAAATATTATTTTATTTGTTGTGTAGAACGTTCCCAAATTTAAGTTATAGCTTATGCATATACAATTCGAAGATGATTATAAATGTATATCTGTTTTGTGTCAATATATAACACAAATAACATTTTTAGAATGTTGACTGATGTCGTTGGCCACCCGGACTAACGCGTCAAGCTGGTCTGATCTTGTGTGATTCTGATGGGGAGGACGAGGTTCTAACCCTGACTGGGTGTTCTAAAGGAGTTATTTCGTCTACACAAAAACGGGTTTATTTTTTTAACTTACTTTTCATCAATTACATGTTAGTGTATTTAAATGTAAATATTACATATGGGTAGTAAGACGAAGTGAAAAAAGAAAAGAGAAGGTTTTAAGGAAAAATGTGTAAGATTTTTGGAAAATGTACTAATGTGATTCAACCTAATTATATTAAAAATACAAAATAAAAGTTTGTATATAATTCCCACTTGCTAAAATATGTTTATAAACACTGTCAGAACAATAGCTATACTTATTAGATACAATTAAATTCGACATATGTAAATATTTGTTTAAGATTTCAGTACCTTTGAGTGCACTTGGTCGGTTTCCTAACCACGATGGAAGCGATCTTTGTGTAACTTGTTAATCGATTGATGGAGTTGATGAAATCTTCTTTGCAAGATTCCATTTACAAAATTGAACGTTATCAGTTATATGTGGTCATACAATTCTTGTAACTTTCTATAAACCTAGTAAGAAGGTTGCCTCGTCATTTTGATTATATTTTAGCGGCACACTTTACACTAAAATAATTTAATGACTTAGGCTTTACTTAGGATGAATAAAAAATAAACTCATAATAAAATAAAAAATAAGTTAAATATAATATATATATATACAATTATATTTTATTTGGTTTTACTTTAGGCTAAAATAGTTCTTTTATTTAAAAAAAAATGTCGTTCACTTTGTAACAATGGAGATGAAGTCTTTCAGGGCGTTGAGTCCTTCTCCATGATGGATGAAAGATCCTGTCCATGAAGACACGGGTTGAAGAATGAGCGATGGGATTCGACTTGTCTTGATGCACTTTGACAAATGAGAATTGTTTATTTGTACAGGACTATCTCCCTCCGACCCCTCCCTTTTTCTTCCTGTATCTGGTCTTTGTCTCACCTGTTTAACCCGCCCCTCCCCCGCTCGCTGCTCCAATCCTCGCTCAAATTGACAGAACTTCGGGGAACGTCCGTTCTTCGTGATTGTAACGGACATTTTGATAAATTTGGCCGCTACTGATGCCGACAACAGGAACTTCTTTGGTTGTACCGCCTAGTAATTTTTTTGTTTTCACACTTTTTTATAATATAGTAATTTATTAATCCTAGTCATTGACCGTGAACCAACTAAACTATGCCTTATAAACTTCCTGGTCAGTGATGTGGACCAACTAAGCTATGCCGATAAACTTCCTGGTCAGTGATGTGGACAAACTAAGCTATGCCGATAAACTTCCTGGTCAGTGATGTGGACCAACTAAGCTATGCCGATAAACTTCCTGGTCAGTGATGTGGACCAACTAAGCTATGCCGATAAACTTCCTGGTCAGTGATGTGGACCAACTAAGCTATGCCGATAAACTTCCTGGTCAGTGATGTGGACCAACTAAGCTATGCCTATAAACTTCCTGGTCAGTGATGTGGACCAACTAAGCTATGCCGATAATCCTCCTGGTCAGTGACCGTGAACCAACTAAGCTATGCCTATAAACTTCCTGGTCAGTGACCGTGAACCAACTAAGCTATGCCTATAAACTTCCTGGTCAGTGATTGGACCAACTAAGCTATGCCGATAAACCTCCTGGTCAGTGATCGTGGCCCAACTAATACTGTTTTAGATGGTGGGGGACTATTGTTGAGGGGCTGTTACTAACATTTACTACCAATAAAAAAATCCTTTGTATTAACTTTTTTAATATTCTGTCGTTGTTTACGAATATCTGTTAAGTTCAAGTTCACCCATCTTTTGTGTAAAAATACAGTACCGTTATGGTGTAGTGGAGGTATTTTTTCCTAAATAATGGTTCTTTACGCTTTCTATACGCAACTGTGGGTACATTTTCTACGTTTCTTTTTAACAACGCAATAATGTAATTAAATGAGGGGCGCCAGGATGGGTAGTAAAACATGATTAAGAAAATACATATGTAACGTCCCTACTCTGCTTCTGACAAAACTGTGTAAGACCACTGGTTTTATCTGGGTGTCCGGTAGCCAACCCTACTACAGCACTACCGGGAAACCTTAGGGACTTACATGGTTGGGGTGGACCCCAAGTGGTAGGGGTTGGGATGGATGGTTCGTGGGGAGTGAGACTGGCGAGTTAGTCCGATTAGATATATTTATTAATCTAGTCAGATGTTAAACTATTACATGAGTAACCGGGTAGATCTACCGTGACGAGGGAACAGGCACTATAACGGTCTCGCAACCTTCCTGTAGACCCGCGATCGACCCTCCTTTGGGGTGAACCACCAGATCATAATTTATATCGTAATTTCGTCAGACGTGCTAGACACCGCCACACATGTACTCGGCATGACTTCCAACATTCAACAACCATGTGTTATTCTCACACACCAAACTTGCTGATCTCGATGTTCACCAGCCAGGAAGGTTCATCGGTCGCACCGTGCTCGCTTGTCAACAGGATGCAAGCTATATGAGCTATGTGTTACTCTCAACAGGATGGCAACCCAATACTCTTGACTTCCAAGGAAATGTACAAGCGTGGGTTAACCTCCTGCCAGAATAAGCCTTAAAATAAATTAATTCCTCTACTTTTCTAGCTATTTATATTTCTAGATATGATTTAAATCTACAATCCAATCTTCATATGAAAGGCCTTTAATATCAAACAAACAAATCTTTGTTTTTGCCAAAATTGTTAACATTCTACTATTTTATTAATGTCGTTTTGCAGGTGTTTATAATCACTATCTCGAGCGACCGCTGTATATCTCATGAGTTGACGTACGCACACTTGAAAGTAGTGTTTTTCTGTCATGCAAAACCCCTCCTATCAAGTCTTTCACCCAGTGTTTTGTTAATTTGTTCTTGGTTTATGAATTGACACTAAAACAACAATTATTATTATTACTTAATACACTTTATATGCCAACTTGTTAAATAATAAAGCTGGTTAATGAATTAGTCATGTTGTTTTCATTTATATTGTCAAGCTATCAAGGCACAGACTAATACTTTCGTTTTTTAATTTATTCATCTGTAAATGCGGTTCAAGCGTGACTTACAACCAGACAATACCCTTTGCTAGTTTCACGCTTCGGGGGATGTAATTAGCGTTATGTGGAAATTGAAAGTCTAATTACCGGCTTTGTTTTATTAACCTCTCTACGGTAGTTTTCTGAGTAATCATATATTGAAAGTAATTAATGATACTTATTTCTTTATGAAGTGTGTCATATCTAGTGGCATCGGATGTAATTCTTTATTATCCACCTATAGTGCAAATGCAGACTTAGGATCATCAAGATAGTTGCATTTTTTGATGATTAAATAAACACAATAATAGTTGGCGATAATAATAATAATTATTGTATTATTGTTTATGGGAATTAATTAACTGCAAGGAATTATTCATTTAGCAGCCATGTTCACTAAATTCTTTACTTTCATTGAAAGTGATGCTTGACTAATTTTCACATAAATAATTATGATACTTATAATGACTACAACACATGGTTAAATCTTTTACGCTTTAGAAAGTCTATTAATTTTTTTATGATGTTCTAATCCTTATATGTGAGATTAAATACATACAAACACCTATAAACTCATGAATGTTAGATACTATTAAAAATAAACGAAATGCATTCAAGATTAAAACTTATTAAAGGGCTTCTTAGATATTTTAATACTTCGTATACCACACTAAAGAAATGGGAAAAAAAAATTATAAATGTTGATAAATGTTTAAAAAAACTCTCTACAAGGAGCAGTCCATTTTATTTATAAATAGTTTTTAAGATACGCTTACAGCCAGGAGACTAGCTACTTAATTTATTTTAATTAAATTCTAGGATAAACAAAATAACCAATTACGTCATGTTCCCACTACGTGAAAAGTAAGTCTATATTTCAAAAATAAACCTTCTGGTAATGGAACCCATGTCCTTTAGTTTAATTGAGAGAAATGCTATCGGCTTAAATAAGATGTAAATAGTTTGTGTGAGAATGTACACTAACAAATTACCGGCCACTTTCACGTTCTACTTACCTTCTCTCTCAAAAATCAAAAGTATAATTGAGTAAAATGTAACGCCAGCAATGGCTCTACTAACCAATATAGTAAACATAAGAGAAATGTGCAGTTTTGAAAAATTGCACCCATATTGATTTAGGAGGAAATACTGATTAGAGGAAGTATGATGGGGGATCCATAGTGCAACCGGCTGGGATCAAACGCCCATCTTCAAAGTCATAATCACCCACGACACCGTACATTTCAAGTTAGTGGTGCACAAAGCTATTCTTGACTTACTCAACGGTTTCTTGAGAAGTGACACTGGTCCATACAAGCTATTCCTGACTTACGCAACGGTTTCTTGAGAAGTGACACTGGTCCATACAAGCTATTCCTGACCTACTCGATGGGTTCTTGAGAAGGGACACTGATTCATACAAGCTATTCCTGACATACTCGATGGTTTCTTGAGAAGTGACACTGACCCATACAAGATATTCCTGACATACTCGATTGTTTCTTGAGAAGTGACACTGATCCATACAAGCTATTCCTGACCTACTCGATAGTTTCTTGAGAAGTGACACTGACCCATACAAGCTATTCCTGACCTACTCGATAGTTTCTTGAGAAGTGACACTGATCCATGCAAGCTATTCCTGACTTAGTCGATAGTTTCTTGAGAAGTGACACTGACCCATACAATCTATTCCTGACCTACTCGATAGTTTCTTGAGAAGTGACACTGATCCATACAAGCTATTCCTGACTTACTCAATAGTTTCTTGAGAAGTGACACTGGTTCATACAAGCTATTCCTGGCCTACTTGATAGTTTCTTGAAAAGGGACACTGACCCATACAAGCTATTCCTGACCTACTTGATAGTTTCTTGAAAAGGGACACTGACCCATACAAGCTATTCCTGACCTACTTGATAGTTTCTTGAAAAGGGACACTGACCCATACAAGCTATTCCTGACCTACTTGATAGTTTCTTGAAAAGGGACACTGACCCATACAAGCTATTCCTGACCTCCATGGTTTCTTGAGCAATGAGCACCTGTATACTCGTCGCGGCACTGTGCGTAGGGTCCTTCCTCAATTCAGACAGTACCAACCATTATCAACATGCTGACAAAGGGACCTGACGAAGCTTAAACTAATGAATCTTTTGTTTGTGTCTCAATTAAAGGATGTGGCTCTATGCATTAACCCATCACCACCGACGTTCCCATAGGTCAACCTCGGGAGTATTTCTCTCTTACAATGTAACAATAGCCACACATCATTTGGCCCTTTAGTTTTACTTTTATTTCGACGTTGAGTCTTTTCATATTTTTCTCTTCCTTTTTTTTGGAAGCCTAGTGTATTTTCTTTTGTTCTTTACCCACTCGATGTATTTTTATTTTATTTGAAGTCATACGTGGTTACCCACAACTAGAGGGAAATTGTTTCCTTTGAAAAGGCTTTTCTATCCACCTCGTTCCCAGCCTCTAATTTACTACTTAGAAACAAGTGTTTTATCTGTGCTCTTTTCATTTATAAAATAAATAAATACATACATAGGTACGCACGCACGCACGCACACACACACACACTGAAAAATGACACCTGGACACGGGAATCGAACCCGGGATCTTTGGCTTAGTACGTCAATGTTCTAACCACTGAGCTATCCTAAAGGAAAGTTCCCGTGCCCAGGGTCATTCTTCACTCATATTTTAAGGCAGAGTCTATGATGGACGTGCGAAAATCGTCGGCTACAAACGTGTGATTTTATTAAGCTCACGAGCTGTCAGATAACACAGCCATCTTCAACTCGGTAGTTGGCTTATTACTGCCACTTGAAGAGTGACCCTGGGCATGGGGTGATTCATAGATAGCTCAGTGTTTAGAGCATTGGCGTACTAAGCCAAAGGTCCCGGGTTCGAGTCCCGTGTCCAGGTGTTATTTTTCAATATCCAGAATGTGATATATAGATGGAGTAAATCCTTACTAAAAGCATTATAATAGCTTTGGCTATTTAATTCTTAAATATGCAATCCCTTACAATTATAATAATTGTACAAATGGCATGTGGATGAGGACCGTGGTACGCCATTTGGTGACCACTGCTACAGAGCAACTAATAAGATGGAGCCATAATGTAATCCGCCAAGGGTAAACGATGTGTGCAATTATTCTATCGTGAGAAGGTCTTATCATGTTAGAGTATATATAGTATCATTCTATAAGCTGCAGAGTGGAACTCATTAAGGCAAGCGTGCTACCTTTCAAGGTAAACGGAAGGAACCTCGCAAAATATATGCAAAAATAAACTGGATCTTATAAATGTCAATCACCATTATTATTATTATTATTATTTACATACACAGAATTTTCACATCTCCTATAAAACACGTATTGTCCTTCGATTACTATCGAAATATTTCTTGCATACGCAGCAATCTATTTCCATTATAATCTCTCAACAGCGAGTTATCAACACGTTCTGACGATAAAAGCTAAATTGGTTCGGAGTATAACTATCAATAGTCCGTCACATAACTAAGTTAATGACACACGATACCGATCATTTGAGGAGGACGATGCCTTCTTGTAGAACAAGTCAAATTAACAGTCACGAGCCCCCTTCCGTCCCCCTCCTCTTATATTTTCTCCCTACCGCGAGACAAGCTGAGCCCCAAAATGGACGCCTCCGGCGGAAAAGGGTATTATAATGTAAGAGTCGCCTTCATTGGTAGACCGGCTACTTAAAAAAAAAGTGTATAATTAACAGTGTGTATTTATCTTTGGACAGTTTACATTTCTAAATAATTACATGTCATTATTCTGTTTGTGAAAAACAAACAAAGCACGCGAACCGTGGTATGTATCTTCCCATCCGAAACAAGCAAGAGGTACGAGCTCTAAGGAGACCTGAAGGTTTGATGATATCGCAAGGGTCTTCTCCCGAAAGGGCTTGTGTCAGGGTAACATTATATGGCTTGGTGCACCAGGTAAATGTGATCTTCATACAGGATATGTCACGTTGGTGGCGGTGTTTTGTTGTTGTTATTTGGCAAGAATAATTGCTCAGATGCATCTCGCTTAATAATGACTAATGATGGTACGTGAAATCTTCAGCTTTGTTCCCCTCTTACCTTATTTTCTATCTCCTACTCCTTTCTGACCCGCACCTGCGTGAATGTTTGGCTGTGAATTTGTTGGCAGAAAGAAAAATATTGCTTTGATTCAACTAAAACAAAAAGTGAATGAAGGACTCACTGCAGCACTTAATCTAAATTAAATATTTTTTAATGGTTTTTTGTGCACATAACCTTTTCTCCCCACACATATCATGTGTACTTGTAATTTTCTGAGAACTTACACAATTGTTTCTAGAGAATTTGAGGATGCAGTTTATTCATATTTATAACATATCAGACCTATTCATATATTCATCAAAACTACACACACACAAATACATATATATACATACGTATCCACAGATATATATGATGGTTTTAATGAAATCATGCCAGTTAGCTAGCTGACCTCTACAACAAACTTTTCAATCCTTACGGAATCTTCTACATTAAAAATATAATGCGCTTGTTTTATCAAACATTTTCCTATACCTTAAAGTGAACCTTGCAGAAAGTGATTTTTATTAATGAATGTTCATCCTATTTTCAACAAACCTTGCTGAACGTTTTGATGAATGGTTATCACATCGGTTTGTACGAGTCTTAAGCCTGTTATGGTAGCCGACTTTTGTTAAATGACATTAACAGCAACCAAAAGCACAAAGCCCTCGGTTCGTCTCTTAGTCTCTCAATAGGCACGTACTAGAGTTCAAGTTAAGGACTCTAGAGGGAGGATTCATTGAACAGGATATTAGTAGTTTGGAGTCTACTATATTTATATACACTGCGTATTAATATCCGTTTGGGCAGTACGCATTTTAGTTGTGATAATTGGGTAGGGATTAAAAGGTTAGAATTGCCCGTAACTAACTAGAAGGAGGGGGAAACCATTTATAAAAAAAAGTGCACTTGGCTGACATTTGCAAACTGATAGTTTCTCAATGGCAAACCAAATTATATGAACTTGACGTATAGTCCGTGGACTCACCAATGCGTATAGATATATTATAAAAATTAGGAAGTATAGGGATGGATTACCTGGAAAAGACAACGATCAAATAAAATGAATATAACTGTCATTGAATAGTGCTCGTATCGGACTTTAACTGAAGGGTGATGTCAGCGTGTCAGCGAAGGTTGTTGGCCTGATGTGCGCGTGGGGTGTGGGCTGTGAGATAAAAGGGGGGGGTGAGGGTCGCGAGGGACTTGTAGAATCTGTCGGGCAGACGCCGGGACAGACAGGTGAGTGCTGAAGGAGAGCTGTCACGTCAACGAGAGAGAAAGAAAACAGCTGATTTCGTGCTGTGATAGGGTTTTCGTGGTTGTTGACTGGAGGCGACTCTGAACCTTGGCTTGCACTTGATTGCAGCGATAGAAAACTGCTTCAGCTTTAAAAACTGGAGTCCAGAATATACACGATAAGAAACTGCTCTAGCATTAATAAGTAGAGTACAGAATATACACGATAAGAAACTGCTTCAGCATTAATAACTAGAGTACAGAATATACACGATAAGAAACTGCATCAGCATTAATAAGTAGAGTACAGAATATACACGATAAGAAACTGCTCTAGCATTAATAACTAGAGTACAGAATATACACGATAAGAAACTGCTTCACCATTAATAACTAGAGTACATAATATACACGATAAGAATTAACTAGAGTACAGAATATGCACGATAAGAAACTGCATCAGCATTAATAACTAGAGTACAGAATATACACGATAAGAAACTGCTTCGGTATAAAGAATTAAGAAAGCCAGAATATGCACAAATTATACCCAAGAGCATTTGGAATAAGAAAATTTTGTTTAAGTTTTAGGGTGACTTTTAAGACGCTAAAACATAGCTGACTACCTTGACACCGTTATTTTTCATTTGACGTGTGTTTCCTGAAATTAAATGTAAATATTGATCTAAGATCACATAAATCACTCATACCTATTCCAAGCTTCACCTGCCTGCACAAACAGTATATACAATATTGTAAAACTCTCCATATCTTTAACACAATAGTTTTTGTGATCCTTACCTACCTCACTATCTGTTGAGGCTATCCGCATATTTATACATATGGAGTAGGAACAATTTTGATCAAATTTAGGGGAATTGTTCTCTTATTTTGTAAAGGGAGAGTGGGAAAATATTTAGAAAAACCACCACAATACACCCAACTGGGATTTAAACCCAACCTCCCCGTCACTGGAAAACTAGACAAGACTAGTCTGATGTCTTTGTCCGCCTGTCCACACCTAATGCATTCGGTAACATAAGATACATCTATGTTTAAATGCCATGATTTTTGAATTTTGGTTGAGTGCACTAAAGGTAGTTTTCGTCATGTGTTTTTCTCGCCTGTTTTCCCATACCCTCTCCAAGCTAATGTAGCTGAACTTCTTCTAAACCCATTTCGGTGGCAGCATGGTCTGAGACGTTGCTCTCGCAATAGACTTGGCTGTCGATGACGGGGAGCCCCGACGACGGACGGACGTCGGGTGTAACAAGGCTGTTTTATTCTCCTAAATGGTTTTCTAATCCCCCTCCGCGCAAATACGGTTACACTTCATATAAATTCAACCTTCCTCATTCTTAACACATTAGTGTAGTTAGTACATAGACCTATTCTTAAAAGCCTGATGGAGGCGGGGATCTAAAATAAACTAAAGACTTTGTCTAAATTAACCATCTAATCTCGACCCCAGACCATGCTGTTAAAGGTCCCACACACAAAACTGGCAGGATTTAAAATAATCTCCAGCGTTAAACATAATTCTGAAACGTGATAAATAAATTATGAATATTCTCATTTAACATGATTATCAAATATTAAATTAAATATACCAATAATTGATTTTCGGGGCAACATTGGCAGCTAAATCCCAGTTCCATTCCTCTAACTTCAGCACCTTGCCAAAAATCGTCCTATTTTGACGCATGAGGGTTCGGCCAGACTGACAGGTGTGCGAGTGAGCGATCGAGCGAATGGGTGGCCAAACTGGCGAGCGAGCAAGCGACTGCGTGGCCAAACTGGCGAGCGAGCAAGTGACTGCGTGGCCATACTGGCTAGTGAGTGAGTGAGCGACTGGTTGGCCAAACTGGCGAGCGAGCAAGCGACTGCGTGGCCAAACTGGCCAGTGAGTGAGCAACTGCGTGGCCAAACTGGCCGGTGAGTGAGCAACTGCGTGGCCAAACTGTCCAGTGAGTGAGCAACTGCGTGGCCAAACTGTCCAGTGAGTGAGCGAGCGACTGGTTGGCCAAACTGGCGAGCGAGCAAGCGACTGGGTGGCCAAACTGACGAGCGAGCAAGCGACTGGGTGGCCAAACTGGCGAGCGAGCGAGTGAGTGACTGGGTGGCCATACCCTAAGTAGGATGAGGGATATACCACAATACCAAATAAATCGGCTTCCTTTATTTCTGTTTATATTTATTATTAATTTTATTTCTATCTTAACCTAACTTATGTTCACTTTTGCGAACGAATAGTCACCACTAGCACGCAAAGGTTATTTCAAATTTCCAAGTCAGTTGCTAAGCGCGCGTGGCATCCATGCTTATCTCCATTGAGACAATCTCAGTAATTAATAGTTAATTTATTCATGTTTTTTTTAGCGAAAATAGTATTTGCTATAAACTAAAATAGGCTTTCTCTCAGACGTATCGATCGAGTACATGTCTAATTTATACCTACTGAATTTAACATGGTGTGCAGATTTTACATCCATCGCTGTTTCCAGTCTGTGGCCTAGAATCAGTTTTTATTTCTCCACTACCGACCTACTAGGCCTGTCGTAGCTTCATACGTCTCATAATATAACTTGGTACTAGGGCACAACACACAGCCCCCGCCGTTGATTCATCACCCTGAAAGTATAAACCATATTTAACCAATGATAGATGTTCAGGCCATGCCAGGATTCTAACCAGGGACCCTTTTCTCAGTAGACAGACACGATACCCACTGAACTAAGGTGTCGGATCATGAAGTACATTTGATTGAATTATTGTACACAAATGAATGACATAGATAAATATACGCAATCACAGAACTGAGGTCGCGAGAAAGTGGCACGTCGCAAACATAACAACTAGGAAAACGATTATTATTAATATTATTACTATCATCATAGCCCGCTTCGGTAGCCGCCTGGTCTAACGCGCTGCTTTTGGAGTGGGCTAGACTGCCGATGATGGGAAGATCGAGGCTCAAATCTCGGTCGGGGTTACTGAGGGTGGTTTTTTCAAAATGGTTTTCAATTCTACCTCTACACAAATTTTAGTACACTTCCTAGTAATATAACCGTCCTAACCTCTAGAACCATGAGCGTAAGCTACACTGATAATAATATTATAAAGAGGAAAGATTTGATTTTTTGTTTGTAATGGATAAACTCAAAAACTACTGGACCGATTTAAAAAAAATCTTTCACCAATATAAAGCTACATTATCAGCGAGTAGCATAGGCTATATTTTATTTTGAAAATTTAATTTATTCCTCATAAAAAATGTCGATAGTCACTCATATTTTATGGTAGAGTCTATGATGACTCTTCAATGTGTGTGTTGAAAATAATAATACGGGGTGGGGGGG
>CABEEJ010005622.1:7555-29711 GCA_901482245.1 Timema douglasi | reverse complement strand
GGGTCTAGTTAGTAAATAAACGTATAGCCTGAACGGATAGTAAGGCGCTATGCTCATATATATATATAAATACTGTATTCAAGAAGATTTATTAAACCATTGAAATACAAAATAGGTGCGAATCAAATTCACTAAATCCTTAAATTAATTTACTAGCTAACATTGATCGCTATTTTGTATCGAAAGGTCTCTAAATGTTTAAAGTGGTTGTATTTATTTTGAGCTATCAAAATATTTGAGTTATTATAACTCTCTTAATTCTAATTTAGAGTGCATTCAAACCCAAACGACAACTCTTGACCCCAGTCAGTCTCGGGGAAATAGAAATGTAATATTTCTTGACAAGACGTGTCAGATTGGGGATAATTTAATATGTACACAGGATACATATCTCTTTTGGTGGTTTGGTTTTGATTCTACTAATTGATTAATTAATATTTGTAATTGTAAATAATTAATTGTTCCTACAAGACTTGATCATCATGAAGGTGATAAGTTAAAGAGGTTTCCAACGCAACACTAGATTGACTAATTTGACTTTAAAACTTTTTTTTTAGATTACCAACAAGTTTTTATCACGGTAATATGCAGCATTAGTTTTAAAACATATATAAAATGGTTATAATTATTTAGTTTAATAAACTTAGAACTGTACTGTCTATTATCTTTAGATCAAATATGTTTATACAATAATAGAGAGTGGGACAGCCCTACTACATCAGCAACGCTTACCTTCATACATTTATTATTATTATTATTATTTAGCACCGCGTCTTACTATCCGTTCGGGTTATACGCTTTATTTACTAATTACGCTAATGGCTTTGGGGATTAAGGAGCCTATATTTATAGGAAGTGTAACCCCATTTGTGTTGATGGAGATCAGAAAACCATACTCAGTACACCCTAATGAGATACGAACCTAGATTTCCCAGACTGCGAGAGTAGCGCGTTAGACCATGTGGTCAGTGAAGCGGGAAAAATGAATAATTTATGAGTCAAACAACTTTTAATGAAATCTGAGGAAACATTTTAAGACGGTATTAATTGTCATATCAATTGTCAAGAGCGTGTAGCAAAAAAAGAGATATAAAAAATCTGTTGGATAATCTGCTTATTAAAATTGTAAGACTCTCATGTGACTCGTTCTCGGCGTGTGAAAAAAATATATCCTGATCGTTTTCCCCAGTGTCAAGTCTAACACTTTTTTCTTTCTTTCCACTATCCCGAAACCTGTCATTCGTTAAGTCGACCTGGGCCCCTAAAGGTGACTCTTCTCCCTTCACCTAACAAAAATAAATAATAAGGCAAATGTCGGTGATATGACGTGTGTTTCTTTGAGTGACAGTCGTATGGCAAGTACTTCTTTAGACTATCACTTACATTCTGATCCCTATCAAGCTTTTGATACAGCTGATCCCTGACATATCTGTGGGGAAGACATAACAGGCGAGAATGTTAATTCTTCACCCCTCCTCTTCACTATTAAAACTGTAACTTCATTTTAAAGTTCCCTCTCTTTCACTTCTTTTTTTTACCCTTGGCAATTTTTTTTGTCAGTTTTGTTTTGGCGGTGTCCTGAAAGAGTTTTATCAAATATTAATCGCATAGAAGTTTTAAGGTGGGATGGAAGGGGACGTGTGATAAGCCAGTGTTTTTGCAGTATTTTTATATGGCTAAACATATTTTTTTTTTGCTAAAATAAATAAAATATTGTTTTTTTACAAACAGTGTTTAATTTTCTTCACATCTTATATACCAACAGCTCTTCAATATCTGTCATTAGCATAGCAGCAATAGATGAAATAATTTTTAAATGAAAATAAAAATGTATCATTAAATTCCATGATATCATTTATGGATATTCGACAACTCTTGAGGTCACCATGTGAATAAAATTAATCTCTATGTCTGTATTAAATCAATATTTGATTTGTAATGACCAAAAAAGTTTTATTATAAAAACTGAAAAACCACTGACCCTTTCTCTCGTCTCCTACATCTCCACCTTAATTGACTTCCTAATCGTGTTAAGCGACTAAATGAATGAACAACCTTTCCTCCTAGCTCATAGCTTAGGTTAGCTCTTACGAACACTTTCACATCGTTATTGAGGGTTACATTTGAATTTGATAAAGTGAAAACAGTGGACCTTATAAAACCATCAAAGAAAATATTCCTTAACTGGTGGTCACTTAGTCTTAGACGTCGCTTCGTAACACGTTGGAGCTATGGTGGTGGTGGTGGGGGGAAGTCATTGTCGCTGGTTATTTTTTCCACGTGTGATTTTTTATATGTGGTTTTATCATTATCCCCACACACTAATGTATATGCACTTCCTCTACACTTATTTCTGCATACAAAATTCTTAGCTTAAGACGTTAAAACCACGGTGTTAAACGTGATATTAATAGAACACAAAGTATATGATCACAAGTTTGTGAGCGATTTCTCTAAATGATGTTCTTCAGCATTTCACATTCATTTTCATGTTTATTATAATTAATTTTTACACAATCTTTAAACCAGCAACTCGCATCATTTTGATATAATATTGTTTATAAAATTATGATTAAATCTATAATTTTAGCTTTTTGAAACTATAAGATATTACAAAGATCAAATATTTATCTAAACTATATTTTACTTACAGGTAAAAACACCTCCGCTAATCAATTATCCATATTTAGTTACACAATATCAAACTATTACAATAAAGGTAGAAAATAGTCCGCTAGTAAAGAAACGTCTTCCTAGACTAAAAATAATTTTCTAATATTATTTTTGTCCTAGCTTTTTTTTTTTCCAAAGTTTTTATTTATCTGCATTCCTGTTGCCGATATGAACTTTAGGAATCATGACATTCAACCGATCATTTCTATTCTCCTTGTGTGTGAGAAGTTATTGTTGAACGTATTATAGCTATGCAGAGATTCACTTGAAGTACCCTCTCACGTTCCTTTATGTTACCTCCGCTGCTTTGGCCACATGGTGTATGCAAATATTGGAAAGCTATAGTCACACTTAGCTTAACTTTCTCAGTGGTGTCACGGGGTTTATTCCACAATTATTACAAATATATGCGTACTTTCAACAAAATAATAGTTATTACTTTTATTAAAGGGGTAAAGATATGATTATCTTATATGCAACAGGGCTAGCATGGAAAGAAGATGGGAAAGCCATTGGAAAAATCACATTGGAAAATACCACTCTTCAATGTATCTGCTCTATGTTCGAATCCTTGTCTCACCGTCAATGATAAATGTGATACGAGTCAAATGCTTTAGACTATTCGGCCACCGCTATAGCAATCTAGAACATTTTTTTTTTAATATAGCATGGGATTATTACAAGTTTTGTGTTTGAATACATATTTAATTTTATATATAGTATTAACCAAATATTTGTGTAGTCTTTGAAATAATTTCTTATCACAAAATATGATTTGAAAATTTTATTTATAATTTCAATAGATAAATATATACATACTTTTAACTTATCACCAAAAACACTTGTTAGTTCATTCACTTAAAATCATTTTGGCCATTTTAAACCGTAAAAATATGAACAAATGTCTGTTAAATTAAAACACTATTTTTATTGTCGTCTACACGGACTAATTTATCAAGCTTGCTTGAGATGAGGATGTCGGGGATTAAATCAAGCTGAATGTAGTAAAGGTAGATTTCCCAAATGGTTTTCCACTCTCGTAAGCAAATGGGGCTACGTTTCTTCTAATTCTGTCATACTAGTCTAAATGTAAATATGTTGCTAGCCCGTGCTGGTAGTAAGACGTGATGCACATAAGTTTAAAAAGTGTAATCAAGATTTTAGTAAATATTTATTAAGCTTAATCTTAGGTTGACTTCGGAGGTCTTGGGGTAAAGAGTTCACCTCAGGACCCGATGTTCGTGGGTTCAAGTCCAGCCAGAGTTGACGGATTTTTCTTGAGCGATAAAAATCCGTAGCAAAGCTTCCTTCGGAGGGAAGTAAAGAGGCCGCATAGGTGCCATGTCAATTGTGGCTTGTAAAAATCCCTGGAAGGTACAGTAACCCCGTGGCTTCTTTGGTGCTGACTGACAGCTGACACCTGACTTCTGACAGTCAACATTTAGGTATATATCTACATTTTAACCGTCAGAAGTGACAGCTGCTAAACACATGTTTTTGCAGATCATTTGGTTCGGCGTAGGGATACATAATTTGGTCTGGTAGCTTTTAAAAGCCGTCAGTCAGCACCAAAGAAGCCGTGGAGCCACTGTATGTGGAAATACCTCTCCCAGCAAATCCGGTAAGCTCTTTCGCTCTCTCTCTCTTAGATATTCTAGTGTGCTGATATAATTAGTCGATTCAGAAAGTGCACGTTAAGTAGCTCAAATAAATAAAAATAGTTGAGATTTCTTCTACTAATTATTATTATTATTAACATCATCATCACCGCGTCTTACTACCCGTTCGGGTTGTACACATTTAAGTTAATGTGTAATTGTAGGGTGATTGTGAGATGAAATGAAGGACCTACAGTTTAACGTGGGATCCAAACCACGGTGGAGGCCTGGCATTCCCCACACATTCACAACTTGTGATTAATTACACGTCTTGTCAGAGGTGAAGGAAGGGTTTGGTAATCAGATAAATCTGTGCCGGGACCGAGGATTGAACCCCGGACTCCAGCACATTCTTCTAAATAAAGGTCTAATATAATTTATTTATATAAATATGGTTTGAAAAAAGAGTTTGACCTTTTGTTTAGTATATACCAAGGACTCGAATTGTTACTGTAACAAGAAAATTTAACCGAAATTAACAGTTATTTTCAAGGAACCAAAACCTTAACATGAATTCAAAAATTAAATTGCTTAAAACCAAGAACAGGAATCGATACATATATATATATATATATATATGTATATAATATTTAGGTTAATAAAGGTTATTATCGGTTCTTAAGGGTTTAAACATTTTATAAAAATATTTTATAATTGCATTTCATTCACTTCTTTCTGAAACTATTTTATTTCGAAAATAGATTTCTCCTACTTCCCAAGAATTTATGTGAGGTTAGGATGTATATTATATCTTCCAAAGGGATGATAGCATTAATGAACACTTAACATTAAGCACTAATAATGAAGAGCGATTATTGTCAAATCTAGTAGGGTTTTCTCATCTTACTTTTTAAGCAATGAGGTTAGTAAGATGTATTTAGCATTGAGTGACAGCAGACCTATCTAAGAGAGGGGAGTATCATACTGAGAAATGACAACCGGTTCTGAGTTTAACAGTGTTATTCCTTAAAGTTTAACAATTTAAGCGGTTGTTGGATTACAATTTTGCGTGGAGAGGAAGGAAGAGGGGGGGGGGGGTGGGGAATTTTTTTAATATTTTANGGGTAGCAAATTTGTTAATATTTTCACTCTACCTTCAAATATCAAGTATGAAGTAGTCCAAATTTTGTGTTCAATGTGTCTCGTTCATAAGTGTTTTAATAGTTTTATTATTAATTGATTATTTGAATTATTTGATTGATGGGGCAAAATAAATATTACCTAATTTGGAATTTATTTAACTGAAAAAATAGTGTGATACATCAAGGCTATTATTGGGATGGTTCTTAAGGTAAATTACATGTTTACATGGTGTAATACGGCAAACTCCTTTTAAATTTTGGTGTTTGTACAAATTAAGGACTTCAATAAAGTACCGACATTTTAAATTCAAGTTCAAATTGAAATCTAGAATATTCCCGTAACATTATTTTAATATCCTATTAATGAAGCCCAAAATAATGTTAGTATACATACAAATAATTGACAGATACCGTCTATAATTTATAAAAAAAATTTAGACAAGTAAACTAAACTAAACTACAGTATTTCATTTTAATATTTAAATGGTAAGTACTGATAGTTGGTTTGGCTGCATCAAACAAGCGTTAAATAATTTTATTTATTTATCATTTTTAAATTGAAAATATTCATAATTTTTTTTTTTGTAGTTTGAAAATAAAATAAAGCTTTTTTCATAATGTACACCTCCTTTTACTATCTCTTAAAGTTCAGTCAAAAAATATAAAAAATCCACGCTTTCATATGGCACCCTGAATTATAGGCTTCACTGGACTGCTGGTGACGAGGCGATCAGAGGTTGAATCCATTCGGGCGTACTGGGGATGATTTTTCCTAGATTGTTTACTATTCTCTGTCCACAAAAATCCAGACACATTAGATCTAAATTTTACCATCCCCATTCCCAACTTGTTAATGTTAATATGCGGATATCCCGGATGGGTATTAAGACGCAGGGCTACAAAAACAAAGTGGTAAATTCTAACTCAGGTGACGCTATTGGATGGGGTGTCAACATTTGGAATGTCCCGAGTGAGTTAAGTGGAACACAACTATATATTTTAGATCAATCCAACTGTTCGTTTCGTCTTCCTCTCCCCCTCTTATTTCTCTTGACCCCTTAAAAAAACCTGTTGGACCCGTTGAGCACCGAATCCCTCGTTAGCATGCCAGTCGCCATGTCCAACCAACCTTGCCCCTCTACCCCCCTCTTCAGCTGTCCTCTCTTAAAAAAAAATCCCTTGGGGGGACAAACACGTAGCGGGGGCTGGTCTGAACTATGTGATACATATACAAGGGTCTAACTCTGTTACTTTACATAATCTCACTATATGTATGGATGTGTGCTTCGATGAGGAGAGTAGAAAGAAAGGGAGGGGAAAAAAAGAATTACGAGCAAAAAAACACTAAAATAAATAAATAGAATAAAGAAAGAATGAGACCAAAGGTCTCTTTGGGTATTCAACAAGTTTTTAACAAGTTTAGAAGTGTACAGTGTTGTTAAGAAGAAAATGGATTTGCTATGCACAAATGAAAAGTAAACTTGACGACTAAGCTATTTTAAAAAAAAATAGGGAAAAAAATCCTTTATGTGTTATTTGAAAAAGAAAAAAAAAAGTTATCAACAACTGGTTTAGAGCATGGCTATAATTAAGCGTTTGCAATCTCTTTTCTCTGTCTTGCTCGTTTGCCAAAGCAAAATGATAATAACTTGAAATTGAAATGAGATCTGATTCTTAATAGTTTATCTTGATTTCAAACCATTAAATAATAACGCTTTTTTAATATTTTTTTTGTCTTGATCTCGGCATATTGTCTTTTCGGAGGGTATTATTTATGGATTAGATTTTATTGAAGTTATTCAACATAATTTTAGTAGGGTTTATCTTATAGTTACTTTAAATCTGGTGTTTTCATTATAAAATTCGAAGGAATATTTAACAAATATTATGTAACTTAATTTGTTATGAGTTGTTTTTGTATATTTATTATTTTAAATCATTTTTTTACTATTTTTTTTCAAAGAACCCCCCCCTCACCCCTACTGTGTTTGTTTATACATTTATCTTCAACAAACAATGCCACACATTTTTTAAGTAGGTTAAATTAAATTATAACTGCATACATCAATTTTTAAACATTCTATGTATTTTTCCTTTATCAACACCGGTAAATGCACATTTGACTTCAGGCGGAAAAGGTGAGAAGAGTATTATCATTTATCACATTTTCCAGGGTTCAGTATTGAAAAGCAACCTTTGTTAACTAGTCTGGGATTGAACCTGTTCCTTCTATATCAGAAAAGCACAACATAATAATTGATAAAGACGGAATGCTATCTAACCAGATGTGCTATGATTTAAATACCTATATTCCATTTAGCAGTTTTATAATTATTTTGTTATTTTTAATCAAACCAATTTCACAAGTTATAAAATAGCTTGAGCTAATAAAACACATTGATACTAATTTTCAACATTATAATATTAAGCAATACTTTTACAATACATAAATACGGTATTTATCTAAATTCTAAATAGGTACATAGAGGTAAAATAAACTTAGCAGACAGTTCAAATAATTTTTTGATAATAAATATGTATTAATTAGGAGGCTGAAACACACCACTAAGGTATACATTGTGACGTAATTTGCCACCCTACCTTGTATTTCCCTATGTTTTCTACTTTTGGTGAACAATTTACAATTTATTTTCGCGTGAAATTAAGCACTTCGAAGTTAGGCCACACGCTGGTTTACGGCCTGACTAATAATACTATTTACATCTATAAAATAAAATAAAAGTACGGAATGAACAACGTAAAACATTGTTTTAAATAATCTAAATAAGGAATTTTGATTTTAAGAAGAACATTTACCTTTTATTAAACATATTAATTATCCTTCTAAGAAGTTGGCTTAACTCTTGTATTTATTTTCAACGTCGACCACGATTGTTTTTAACCCATGCGCAGTTCTATCAAACAAGTGAGTAGCGGATATGATTGTATAAGAAGAAACATAGTTCGATGTAAATAACTCAAAACGAGCGCGCTTTTCAATTTTGACAGATAGAAATAGACATTTAATTCTTTTATGAAAACATTGTTCACCTTCATTGGGTTTTATTTCAATATTTATATTAAACCTGCATTTTATTTGATTTTTATCCCTAGTCCATAGCCAACATATTATCTTTTTATATATATTAGTTTTCTCTTTGGACTTGAAAGTATGAATATAACATTTTTAAATTTGATATTGTGGTGACCTGGTGGTCTAGGGGTAAATTCCTAAAGCCCTTGACAAAAAAGAAAAATTAGAGGAAGGGGGAGGCGCATATTATAACTGTGCCTAGGGGTGCAAAATTTTTCAATCCGTCATTGGATTAGTGGTAAGAAAATATAGATATATTTTATACTCGTATGTTGTCACGTAATATAGGGTGTCAGGCTTGTATTGGACTGGGAGGTATAATTTCATCTAGGTGCACTGGAAAGGTTTTACCACGTGGTTTTTTATCTTACGCCCTCCACGTCAATATGGGTGCATCTTCTCTAAGCTACCCTCCTCGTCATCAGTCCGCTAATTTTTTTTTTTAAGTTGGAAAACTGTGGTGATTAAACCCAAAATTTCTATTTCACCGCCAATGATTGTCGCTTTGCTCTGTCAAGGAAGTAAAAACATTTTAATGCAAGTCCCTTATTTTTATCGGGATGCGAATGTACCGCAGTTACGCCCGCGACTGATTTGTCACTGGCCGTGAGTCACTTGCGCTAACCTCCCCCCTGCACTAACGAACATTTCCACGCGACGAACGAAAGCAATCACTTGCTCGTAATAAGCGCAGTGCGACCATGGTTAATTATTATTAACAAACCAATCATTTTGAAAAATGTTCTCAACATGCCATGATACGCCGTTGGGGCCGGATGGAAATGGTAGTTTATTATTTTAATCTTTTTACGATTATTAATGTTAGTTTTTTTTCAGACCAGCTAGGCACGAATACAAATGTTTTGTCGCTACACTTTTGGGCGTGGTTGATTATATATTCTGTGGTAAGTGATTTAGCATCGGAAGAAACAATATGTAGATGCCTGCAAATCTAGAGTTTATGGTTGTCGTTAATTCTCACTCTCACAGGTATGCACATGTACACTACGCACCCGATATCTCAAAGGATGAGAAATGTCATACACCTCAGAGTAGTTTAATCAGCCCTTGTTGCGTTTATCAATACAAAACAACGTGAATTAAGGTGGGACGGATAGTAATGCTAGCTATGGAAAATATGTTTACAGTTTTCATAATGAAACGTATTAGGTCAAAATAAATAAAACTTTACTTTATAATATACGTACATTTAAATTTCGACGTATAGTTATCCAAACAATTATTTAATATCACGAAGTTTGAACATGACATCTTAATTTAAGAAGTTTTCTGTTCAAATACCACTATCTATGATCATGATAAATATTAAATAACTTTAGAAAATTAAACTAAACATATCTATTGAAGCAATATTTTAATTATTTTGGCCCAAAATGTCCTACTACAACAACTATAAAATAAATTGCTTTTTCTACCATACCACACGGAACAACTTTATTTTCACCTGTTCAAATCAAATATTATTAATTAGAACAGCGAGATCACTAACGGCTTAAACCCGTGCCGATGGGCACGCGGTCTGACTGTCAAGTTAGTTTAGTCTGGTTTGGTGGAGATGGGGAGGTTGAGACTAGAATCCCGGCCCCATTTTTTTTTTGTGATTTTTTTTCCTTCTAAATGGTTTTCCCACTTTTTCTCATCATAAAATCAGGTATTTTTCTCCCTAAATTTTACCTTATTACTCCCCACCCATTGCGTATAACTCGAAATGGTATTAAGAATTCCGACACCTTTGCTCAGTTGGTAGAGTGTTTGCTTACCTAGTTAAGGGTGCTTGGTTCTATTTATGGCATGGCCGAAAAATTTATCATTGTGGAAAGGTGGGTTTCCCCTGCCACAGTGATGGATTAACAGTTAGGGACTAGATGTTTTGTCTCTTCTAGATTTAAGTTAGTTTACAAGTCGTGTGCTGATATTATCAGTCGGTTCAGAAAGTTTACGTTAAATACCTCAAATAAATAGGGAAAAAATGGGTGCTAAACTTCGGTAAAAAGAGAGAAAAAACTGCATTATTTATTGGTCAGGGAAGAAGGCACCACAATCATCGTGGCGAGAGGATATTAAAACCAAAGTGATAAGTAAAATGTGTAAAACTACCTCAAATGAAGCCGGCTGTGATTCTAACTTCAACCTGTCAGTCACCGGCAACCCAGTATACTGTATAGTGATGCCTTGGACCAGAGGCTACCAACCTCGTGTCTATGAAGGATCCTGAGCACTCTATGAAATAAATCTAGATGTTTACACTATTTTATATTTTCACATCAAATAAATGGTACGACACAATTGCTCAAACTTTCTCATATTATGTGTTATGGTTTCGCCAAAGATAGGTTTTGGAGTAAACTACCCTTAAAAATATGTTTAAGTGTGTTTGATCCAAGAGTAGACTGCCTCATGGTTGGTGAACCCAGGAAGTTTGTTTGTAGCTCAAACTAATTTATGAAAAACTGGTGATTTTTTTCTTGAGTGGCTTCAATAATTTGTCAAGTGGGTTTACTTTAATGAATATGAGTTTGTGCTTCTTATTTTTTAATGACCATTGCAGCCACAATGAGCTTTATGTGATCCTATTTGCACGTCAAGACAATATCCCCATGCCGATATTTCCTCTATATGGCAAGCACAAACTGCAACCACTCGACAAGATCGTTAGGAAGCCCTTATAAAACTCCTACGATAAAGCTTGTGCTCCCAGGTTGCGACAGAACCACTTTTGACGGATAACAGATTATGATGTATTTGGCTTAGTGAGCTATGCTTTTACCAGGATTTGCCGAATGGATATAGCCAAAAAATGGACTTTGAATACACAAGAATACATCCATATAATCCATATATATTCACTTTCTTGGATTATTTGCCATCCCAAGGACTAGATATTCCTGACATTGTGTATAAAGTCTCAAGGCTGCTTAAAAGTGTACGAGGAAAAGTACGACCAGCATTTCCTATAACTTCATTTCCATCTAATTCTGAACATGCAAACTCACAATCAATTTTTGGATCTCAAAAAAACTTAACTTCTGTGCCTTCACATCCGTTAACGTCTACAACCACAAAACTTCAACAAACCCAATAAACTTCAACGGCACCACTCTCATCAGTTACTATTACTGGACAACTTTCAAAAATAAATACGGCACAGTCATCAGCTCCTTCAACTGAAATTTCCACGTAATAATCAGAAAAGTGTCACCAGTGTCTTTAGCTGCTGAGCAAAGGTTAAATGTTTGACGGAGATGTGATGCTCATAGTGAGATACTGACTTCATCTTTTTACAAAATTCAACTTTAAGAAATACAATCCATGAAAATGAAGAAATCCTATTATAAACTAGCATAAAATGCCTAAATAGTAATTACACTACAACAAATAACCCAAAAAGTTAACTAACATAGCCTAGGCACAACTTAAGAAAAAAAAAGTTTAAGACAAATCAGTGTGTATCATAGTGTATAGAAAGCTTCGAGGAAGATTGTATAAAGTGTGACTTTAGCCAAGGGTGGGCCTACGAGAATGTGCCAACACACAATTAAGTTATTCTATTTACATATTTACAAAATTGATGCTAGTGAGAAATTATGTAAATACCATAGGAGAGTACTAGTGTACGAAATTGATTAAAACATTTTAATGTTGTATTACATCCGTTACTACTCGACAGTATGTTTAAAAGACTGGATTAGATATTTTTATTCATGGGATGGAAAAAAAAAGTTCTGTAAGCTATATTAATAAAGTTGATAAATCAAGAAATGTCTAAACTTTATTTTGACATGTCATTTGTCTCATTTTCGATTAATATAAATAAATTAAAATGCCTTAAGTATCCGAGACTACACTACTTTCCCCTACAAGCTATGTACAAGTGTGTATGTATTATATATACATACGTTAACATGTATGTCTGCATACATGTTTACATATTTATGTACATATAAACACATATGTAGACATACATATTAACGTATATATGTATATGTAGCATATAAATGTATATACTCGTGTATATATATTTAGGCATGTATGTAATATAAATATACGTATCATATAATATATACGCGTTACATACGTGTGTTTATATTTATATTATATGTGTGTGTGTTTTATGTACGCTAGTATATCACAAAATTTTAATAGTAAAAAGACAAATTAGTTAATAATAATAATAATAATAATAACTTGGAAGTTTTATTTTAATAGCTATACATATTTTATTTGATAAATGGTGCCAAATTGAGGACCTTAAGTCTTGGGAAGTTCTGTCACCCCTCCCTCCTTAAATCACGTGGTTTCACAATAAAACGGACGTTTCCAACGATCCTAATGGTCTCAGTGGGACTGTGGTCTTTTGTTTGCCTCCTAATTTACTATGGTGATCATTTTAAAGGCCCGGACTTTTGATCCGTGTAGTTTTGGATGGGTGTGTTCGACTTAAGCTTGTGTAATCTCTCCTCCCCCCTCTCTTTGTTCGTTAAAATATGTGCGCATGCGCAATTACACCCATGTTAGTTGCGTGCCGCTGCCTCCTGGTGGGCGAGTTGAGAAACTTCCAGTTGACATCGTTATAAAGTGATTAATGTTTCGTTGACATGTCAAAAAGTCATATTGGTAAAGAAAAAAAGTAGTTTGCTAATCTTAGAAAAATATCTTGATTGGATATTTTTCTTATTATAATTATGTAAATATAAATTATTAAGATAACCAGAGCATGGACATTTTCCAAATAATATTCGCCGCATGTTCAAGATAAGGGTTTGCCCATATTTAGTAACGATAAAATTGTGTTTGTATTTTATTAGAAAATGTGTTAATTATAAAAAAATCGTTTTGTCAATTAACGGTTACGTCCTGCACCTAAGGTGGAATGGACAGGAACGTGATTCAGGTCCTTTATTTTCAGTTTTTATGATTACTTTTTAGGCTAGAATTAATATAATAGTACTCAGATCACTGGTTGTATGTTCTATCCATCTCATCACTATCGTGTTAGGCTGGAATACCAGTGATGGGGATATCAGGTTCAAATCCCGGCAGGGTGTATTATTGGTGGGTTTTTTAGGGGTGGTCGGGCAATAAATCGAGTATCTAAAAAACCCGTAATGTCGGTCGAGTATTTTTTATGCTCGTATTTCGATCAGGCATCTCAAGAACTTGCTAAATATATAATACCATGTTAGCACCAACCTCTAATTCAAACTTTGAAATTCTTTAACTTATATTCATAGTTGAATTATATCAATTCAACTAATATTAAATAAAGGTCAGTATTAATTTTTTTTAATTCGTAAATTATCATGCTTTCTTTCAACAAAACTACGATAACCTTTCTCACGGGTTACAAGTCTACAACATAACGAAATCAACAATCATACGATTTAATTTTCCCTGTCGATGGCAACAACATAAAAAAATTCAACATTTCCACATTGAGATTTTTAGGCCCTATGCTTGTGAACACTTAACTTAAATTATATTTCTTTACATTTCCTTAATTTATTATTTATTACTAGCCTGATTTGTTAGGATATAAATAGAAAAGTACGCATCAATTGAACATTAAATAGGAAATGGCCATTTTTCTCCAAGTAAACACGTTTTCAATTTCGTTTTATGTATGTTTCAAGTTTCATGCATACTGCATTTTTTTCAATTTTTAAATATTTATTTGCAGTTATGTAGATAATAAATGTAAAGTGTGCTATAAAATAAATGGATACTATTTATTAAATGTGTGTACTAGATGGAGGGAGCAATTGCTCTAAGAAGATGTAGAAGTACTGGTTATGTTCCAACAGAACTTTCACAAAGCAAAGCGAAATCTGCTCTAGTATAAACTATACATTCTTGAGCATAAACTAACAATTTTAATTGTTTTTTAAAATCAAATTTGACTGTTTTAACTTGTAATTTGAAATTTTATAGGCCTGTGACAAAGTTGTTTGCAAAATGAAATACCCGCCCGAATCTTCCCGTGCCCGAGTGTGATTTTGTAATGCCCACCCGATCCCGCCCGATACAAATATTTGCTGCCCGACCACCTCTAGTTTTTTTTCCTAGATGGTTTATGGATCTTTATACACGCAAATGCGAATAAATTTCCTCTAAAATTATACCTCAAACATATTAATGTGGTTGTTAACCACAGTAATTCAGGCCAATATTATTTATATATTTATTTGAGGACGGACACAAAGTTTATTTATCGTTTTATTCCACTTAAAAAAAATTCACACTACTTTAACAAAAACTTCTAACGAACATAAATTCAAAATGGCGACTTACGAATTTAAACCATATGATTGAACATGACGGTAAACAAGATTTTTACAATGATGCAGACACGCAGTTGATAAATTTTTTTTATTCAGTTAAATATTTCAAAATGCGATAAAATAATCATAAAATAATTTATTGTATGTAAAAAAAATGACAACAATTTTCTCTTTTACAAGTAAATACGATGCCTGTATTAAAAGGTATTGATGTGTGCATTATATTACACAAAATCAATAACGTTCCAAAACGAAGAATAAGTACTTTTAATTATGTAAAAAAAATGTTTCGATTTGGATGGAAAGAAATTATTTAAAAAAACTAAATAGTATTAGAAAACTTAAGTTTACGTTATTTTAATTGTGATATGTAACAGGTAACTAAAGATCTTTACATTTAGAACAAAACACTGATCTTTTACAGGTGTTGGCAACCCAAAACCTAAACATATGATTTTTGAACTGTCATCCAGGTAAAAACCTATCGTGAATGGACTTTAGAAACTTTATATTACATAATCAAGGTGTAAACATACAATGTTGCATTATTAGTTGTGTACATAACCTAATATCCAAAGAACAGAAAATGCTTTGAGTTTACATATCAACATACGATTCTAAAACTAATACATATATAGAATGCACTGCACTTGGTCATGAGGCTGAATACTCACTATATTTTTCTATTAGTGAAAATCGAACCGGGTATTTTTTTCTCAGTAGACAATGTACTATAGACCAAATTTAAGTGTTAATCTAATTAAACTAAAAACAAATCATAATTCTACACATTAATTAAAATCATAAATCAACGTCTAACTTATCAAATTGAAGGATTTAAATTGGAATCCATCTTGTAAAATAGTGTACACAATAATTCTTAGGACAGAGTATTATTTTTAAAAACAAATTTAAATTGGAATCAATTAACATTGGGCCATCACTTAAATTTACTTAAATATTTTGTTCATATAATACAATTTAACTAATACAGGGGTGCTAGCAATTTAATAAAAACAGCTCTTTATTATATGTAAAATTTAAAAAATGAACAAAATGCGTTGCTGTACACATACATGTCAAAATATATCTATTACAAGAAAACTAGATTTGAAAATTAAGTTAGCTATTTAAAAACCCATACAAATATGAGCAAAACACAATTTTACGAATTCTGATCATATTTATTATTCACGCGGTAAAATTAACATAGCTGATATCTCCCTAACCGTGTCGTTAATTAACTTTAAAAAAAATTAATAGCCTATCATATTCTCATAATATTACATTTATAATATTTAACTTAAAAATAAAATCCAAGGATATTTTTTAAATATTGGTAGAAATGCTATAACTACTCTCAGGTTATTATTTTGATTATTATAATAATTTCATCAGCACTGATGCTATACACTAAAAGGGACAACTGGTGATTTGGCAGATAGCTTGACGTATTCCTATATTAAATTAGTTTAAATAACTTTTATTTCTGTCATATGGTAAAATGGAAAACCCTTTGTACACTCAAGACGCCATATTTAAATTATGTACCATCAGATAGTAGTTTTATTGACAACATAACTTCCAGAAGCTACATTAAAATAAATTAACCCAAGTAATTTGGCGCCAAACAGAACACTCCCAATGACAACTTTTGGTGTTGAAATTAAATTTTATAGCTCTACAGTGTAAATAGTTATATATTTTTTCGATGTCCTTCTTATACTACCAAGATAATTTAACTGTCCAGAATATGTTCTTTTAAACTTGTCTACTTAAACTTATATCAGGTAGAGTCTGAAGAGAATCCAATATATATAAGAACCTATTTGGTAATGTAAATTTCGAAGCTTGTTTTTCTCTTGACCTTGAAAAGTTTCGTTCTCTAAGGACATTAGCGATTCGAAACACGATTCAATTATTGGTGCCACCAGCTGGTTTCCGTTGTATTCGGACACATGACGTGTTGGTTTTTTCTCAGCATGGCTGTTACATACATTTCACAAACACTAAGACATTCTTCATATCGTTCCTGAATGACACATTCGTCTGTTAGTGTGTCTTGATCTGTGAGAGAATGAAAACTAGCTATACAGCTCAATATAAGGTAAGGGAGGGCACTTGAGTAAGCGGTTGACAAAGAGTCCGTAGGTAATTATTTCAGTAACTCTCAACACTGAAAGCAATTTGACCGTTTAATGGAATTCCAAGTCTCTTAACAAATTATGTAGAACTTGATTTTGTGTCTATTTGTATTTTGATGAGATTTGCAGGTGAAAAAAATATGTTTCTATCATTTTATTATGATCTTTTAACTTCTTAATATAATGCTATAAGCTTCTGTGATTAAATTTAAATAAATTACTGTTAAATTATCGTGATGCAATGTTCTTCTATTATACTATCCACTGGAAACAGTCATCAAGTGATATGAGAACAGACATCTTAGGTTTTTGGTAAACAATTCATAGAGCGCGTAAGAGTACGCATCAAATTTAAAGGTGCTCTTAGCCACTTTCTAAATGGTTTGATGACATTCATTAGTAAAAAAAATTAAATCAATAATTTATTAATTAGTTCTTTATTTTAATAAAAATCCATTAACTTTAACTTCTGAATGGGGGCACGAACAGTGTCCTTATGAGGGCCTATAAGTTTTAATTTGTGATTTCTGTTAGGTATTGTTGATCACAACTCTATTTGTGTATTTATAAATGTAAAAAAACCTCCATGGCGTCACCTCGAAATAGAACCATACCGACTTAGTGGCTGCCGTCTGTTAGTGTTGATAGTACTAACTTATGCGGATAAAGGCTGACATGTATTCAGCACAACGAACCCTCTGGCCGCTAATATCAGTTTTCTAGACTGGAACCGCTAATTTCTTGTTAAAAGTAGCTCCTCATATGTCCTCACGAGGATAAGTTGAGCTCGTTCCAGACCAACTGAATCACATAAAGATCTGGAAACGCCAGGGATCGAACCCGAGACCTCTGGATCTGTAGACAGGAACTCTGACCATTTTATCATGGAGGCAGTCATTTTTATATTTTATTTAATAAAATGAAATAATTATATCTCCCAATGGCTCAATATTTAGGACTATAATTTAATTGAATTAATATGTTTTTAATTTTATAGGCTATTTTATTACTCTTTATATAATACACTAGCTTTGCTCGTTGGGGGCTACGCCCCCTAACCCCCAGTGAGTTTTCTTTGAAAGTGGATGTAAAATAATGTAGTTCTAGAGCTTTTTTTTTTTTATAGTTCTTATCGTTTAGCCACAAGAGACCTCCAAATAAAGGTCCGCACCGACTTTAAAGTTGCTCCGCCATCTTGATTTTTTTTCGGGTGTTACAAATTAATTTTTTTAGCTTTTTGAAATTATCCGGTTACTGGTTAGAAGCTATAAGTTTGCCAAATTTCAAGTTTCTAGCTCATCTGGAAGTATGTAAACATTAATATCAGTGAGTGAGTCAGCCATGTGGCTTTATAGTAGTATAATAACTATAATTTTATTATTGCACACTATTTAATATTATCTATTTGTTATCACCACGTATTACTACCCTTTTGGGCTACACGCCTATGTACTAGCTACGCTAATGGTTTTAGATATTAGGAAGGCTATATTTAGACGAAGTTTAACCGCATTTTCACGTAGGGAGATTAGAAACCAATTTTGGGAAAAACCACGTTCATCGATTAAGGTAGGACGATAGGGATTGTGAGTTAAATGACGAATAGTCTCGTAACTAAAAAAATCAAAATCGGTTTACATAATAATATCTGGTCGAGTGGTCAGGGTTCCTGGCTACAAATACAAAGGTCTTGGGCTTGATCCCCGCCACTTACAAAATGTTCTAGAACAAACTCAGCGTCTTGAGAACAAATGAGGAGCTACTCGAATAAAGACGTCGCAGCTTTGGTTAAGAAAACTGAGATTAATGGCTGAAGGACTCGTTGTGCTGACCATATGGCACACACTATCCACAAATGTGTGCGCTACCATCGCTAACGACGGCGGCCGCTCGGTCGATATAGCTCGTTTGAGGGCTCACATAGTAGATTTTTTTTTGTTTCAATAGAAACGTTTGGTTTAATTCTATTATTATTATTAGCACCACGTCTTACTACCCGTTCGGGTTATACGCACTTACGCTAATGTGTAATGGTATGGTGATTGTGAGATGAAATGGAGGTCCTACAGTTTAACGTGGAATCCGAACCACGGCGGAGGCCTGGCATTCCTCACATTCACAAGATGACTTGTCAGAGGTGAAGGAAGGGTTTGGTAATTAGATAAACTTGTGCCGGGACCGAGGATTGAACCCCGGCCGCCGGCACAGAAGTCCGACACCTTACCCCTAGACCACCAGGTCACCGGTTTAATTTTCTTCACGTACTTATCTCAACAGTTCTGAAATATTCATCATGGGCATCGCGAAAATTTCACAATACTTTTTTTCTTCATTAAAAAAACTGTTAAAATTTTAAAAGGCTAATGACAAAATATTCAAGAAAATTAACGTTGAGATTACTTTAAGTAGAAAACTAAACCAAGCTTATCTACTTATTTATTTGGGTCAAAAATATGTTTGCCTTAAAAACTCAAAAAACAAAACACAGAGACTCGCTGCGTCTTTTTCCAGCCCACCTTAATCTTGTTGCAACTAAAATTATAATATTCAGTTTTAAGTAACCCCACCCTTCAAAAGTGTATGTGTGTATGAAATATTACTAAGAAACGTAGGTACAAATTATGATTTACTTACATTTATGTACAAACACGTTAAAGAAAATACTTGGACATGGACAAGATCGTTGGCTGTGTGGTCAACATGATCTGATATACTTTGATATATTGGTATAATTTAGATATATGTTTGGATTACCACACGGGGGGAAGATAAAACAATATAAAACTATATAGAACTACAGTATGTCCATTATTTTATCCAAACAACATTTTTTTTCGCCGTGTCTTATTACCCATAAGGGGTTTCCGCATACATTATAATCACGCTAGTGGAAAAGAAATAAAGAAGGTAGAATTTTTAAAGAAATGGCAAACCATTTAGGAAAACATAACTCCAGCACACTTAACCGGAATTCAAACCCTAACCTCATCACTAACGTCAATTGCGAGATTTACTCTTTGGCTCATAATACCATAAATGCTGCTACTTTGATGATGTTCTCTTTCATTAAGTGTTACATTTATGATAATTGAAAAATATTCTACTTGTGTTGGTCACAGTATATACTTCAAGCAAGGGAATAACAGCCTTAAAACCAGGGAGTCATCCGACATATTGATTGATTCTGGATCTTGTTCAGGTTCTCCAAACGAACATTTTAAGATTCCTTTCCGATTCCGGTTGTATAGTGAATAAATGTTCCAGTTATCTTTGGATCTTAATATGTTAGGTTCTAGTTCTAATTATGATTCTTTCGAATTCTTTTATGGAATTAATAGTCATACTTTCATTATACAATTCGTAGCTATAGTATTTTTGTTTTTAAATTACAACGTAATAAAAGTTATTTAGATAAAAAATAAAAAAGATACTTGACAACAAATCTTGAGGGGGGTGGATGAGGGGGAAAGAAGGGAAAGTTGATTATTTCAAAATAAAACTAAACAAAGGAAAAATTGCACCAAACTTTGATATTAAATTAAACATTGAAAGGAGGATAGAAGGGTAAAGCCTATACACTTACCAGAAAACTAGAAGCCTCATAGTTCACAAATAAAACACAACAAAACACACAGTTATTTAATTTTCAGGGTAAATCAGTCCTCTTTTTCAACATAAGACAGTAAAAACAGACTGGACTATGGCAGCATGGCTCTAGGTTGAATTTATTATTAGCACCGCGTCTTACTACCCGTTCGGGTTATACGCACTTACGCTAATGTATAATGGTAGGGTGATTATGAGATGAAATGGAGGACCTACAGTTTAACGTGGAATCCGAACCACGGTGGAGGCCTGGCATTCCTCACATTCACAAGATGTCTTGTCAGAGGTGAAGGAAGGGTTTGGTAATCAGATCTCTAGGTTGAAGAAAGAAGGGCAACAAATGTAACGATAAAAATAGTTATACATATTTAGACTCTTTAACAATTGATAAGAACATTTATAAACCTAAAAAGATATGATTTTGGTTCCTAACAAATTTGTTTTTTGAGTTACTGTTACGGTTCTGGTTCATTAAATAACTGTCAATTTCAGTTAAAGGTTCCGGTTCCGGTTTGACTCCCAGGCTTACCCACACTAAATTCACACACAAGGATTAGAGCTGGAAGATCTGTATATGTTATGTTTGATTCGCCCAATGTTGACCTCTGTGCTCTTGGGGTAAAGTGCTGCTCACCTCAGGACCCAGTGTTTATGGGTTCAAGCCCAGCTGGAGTCGATGGATTTTTCTTGAACGAAGATCCGTAGCACAACTTCCTACGGAACGCAAACAGTCGGTCCATGTCGATTGATGCATGCAAAAGAACTCTGTAAAGTATGTTAAAATACCTTTCCTGGCAAAATTGTTAGGCCCTTTCGTTCTAGCCCATAGAAAAATGATCATGTGCTGAAATAATTAGTCGGTTCAGAATGTTTACTTTAAATACCTCAAATAAATAATTCAATTAAAATGTTTCACTTATGATGTGTGTGTTCATCGCATATGGAATATTTCGTGCAATTTCACATACATAACATTTATTTGCCAACAAAAGTCCCAATTTGTCTTTTGGGCATTCGGTAAATAGAATTTTCCTTCCACAGTAGTCTGATGACTAGAGTCCTCCATGTTCTTCCTTTTGAGACCCCCTCGGGGTTTTTGGAGGTGATGCCTTAATCTAATACCTTTTGTCCCCCACTTGGAAGAGCCCAGACCTACTTTACCTTGCCCACAACGAATGTAAAACTAGTTTCCTCCCTGTCCAGTCCGGCCTCTTTATGAGATTTCGTTCTTGATCGGTGATGCGTGCCTCGCAATTTTCGCTCTGAAGTAGTCTAGTTCGGAAAGGGGAATAAAGATTTGGGGTGGTTCAAGCAATGACATTACTTTATTTCTCTTTTACTCTCCTGTCACATTTGAAGTAATCTGACAGTCAAAGACTTCAACGCCCTTTCTTCTTCTAAAACATATAGGCTACATATATCAGGGTTTTTACCCTCACAGGTTTTCGTTTATGACCTCAGAAGTCTATCCCCTCGACTAATTTACATCTTTGCACATGCTACGAGTAAGCGCGTGAGCGGTTGATTAGAATTAAAGGGGATGTATTTTTGAGTTGCCCACCACTTGCGTAAACAACTTAAATAAAAACAGAACCCCCCC
>CABEEJ010005621.1:13568-48049 GCA_901482245.1 Timema douglasi | reverse complement strand
CATCCTATCGCGATATAACTATAGTCTATAATCAGGCACACTATCTATTCATCAGTTAGGATTTAACCACATTCACAAAGTCAGGCACGCTATCCGTACATCCTATCGCGATATAACTATAGTCTATAATCAGGCACACTATCTATTCATCAGTTAGGATTTAACCACATTCACTAAGTCAGCCACACTATCCGTGAATCCCACTAGGAAAAAATATCACAGTCATTTGCGTCAGGCATACAATATTCATGCACCCTGTTTGGATTGAACCTCAGTCACCTGAGTCATTTCAGGTTCTCTCTCTCTCTCTCTACTCATGCATCCATTCGTCTCATAGAAACGATTCGGACACCGAATCAAAATTAGTTAAATACAGTGTTCCCACCTATCTCTTCGGACATGACGTAAAAAATCAAAATATCAAACTAACATAATTAAGTTTCTAAATTTGAACACCAGTGAAATACGAACTCAACACAGTAACAAAATGCTATTGCTAGTTAATTTTTTTATTCCAGAAGGATGGCAATATTTTCAGCCTAATCTTTTTATTATCTTTGATTTCATCAAAGTAGTAGGTAAGTTGTCTCACAGATGGCTCTGCCAGCTTTGTCTTAATCAAAGTAGTAAATAAATTGTCCCACAGATGGCTCTGCCAGTTATTTTTAACTGCTATCACAGAAACTGGATATTTCTGTTTGAAGTACTAGGAGAATAGGACACACCAGGAGGTATTATTAGATATACGATACACTTACAAATAGTACATGCATTTTCTCATAGATGGCTCTGCGAGCTTTGACTTGATCAAAGTAGTAAATAAATTGTCCCACAGATGGCTCTGCCAGTTATTTTTAACTGGTATCACAGAAACTGGATATTTCTGTTTGAAGCACTAGGAGAATAGGTCACACCAGGTAGTAATTGGGTTTGGGGGTTGACCGGTTCGGCGGTTACTACTTACTAATACTAGAACAGGAATTACTGAGAAGTGTTAGAGTTTTAGTTAGCACATTAGGGATAGGAAAAACTGCTCCCTTAGTGGAGAGGAAGCAATCTGCTACTGCTCCGTCACTGAACTTGTTCCTTTTACCTGATCCTTTTTTGTTCACAGTCACTATATTCATACCTACTACCAGCCTAGTTTTTTTTAGCACTGCGTTTACTGCTCGTTCGGGTTATACGCATTTATTCTAATTACGCCAATGTGTCAGGGATGAAGATGGTTGATTTTAGAAGAAGTGCAGCCACATTTGTTTGGGATGAGTGTTGAAAACGTTTAGGAAAAATCACAGGTAGTTCACTCATCCAGAATCGAACATTAATCTTCCTGTCAATGGAAGTCCATTCTAGTGCGAAAATGAAGCCAGTGACCAAAGGTTGGTTTCTGATATCGCGGGCCATATGAGTTAAAAAAAAATCTTTGGTTAATTTGAAAAAAAGTTCCATTTTACATTTTCCCTGTAGTGATTAGTAATTAGGTCCATATTTTTGAACAAATTGTTTGTTTGCTAAATATTTTGTGGGCTAAATAAAATCAGTAGACCGTAAGTTGCAGACCCTTGAATGTGAGGAATGCCAGGTCTCCACCGTGGTTCGGATTCCACGTTAAACTGTAGGTCCTTCATTTCATCTCACAATCACCCTACNGGTCCTTCATTTCATCTCACAATCACCCTACCATTGCACATTAGCGTAAGTGCGTATAAACCGAACGGGTAGTAAGACGTGGTGCTAATAATAATAATAATAATAATAATAATAACAACATAAAGGAAAAAGATTGCTCTGGACCCGTTACAGCGCTATCTGTGATATAAACGAGGAGCTAGGTTACTTTGGACCTGTTCCAGCGCTGCCTGTGACAGAGAGGCGAGGAAAAAGTTTACTCCGGACCTGTTACAGTGTGTATTTGATCCGTGAACCAGTGACAAAAAGGTACAGGTTGCGAATGTGACGTCAGAGGAGCAGTGACAAAGGAGCAGGTTGAGATTTCACAACCCAACTCTAGTGAGCGAGCCAGCCATGCGGTGAACAATATGACTCTTATGAACGACTCTTTTGAGTGAGCGAGCTTATATGAGCAAGCTCGCGTCAACGAGCTGGTTTGACCCGACTAGACGCTAGCTAGCACACTTGATGATCTAGTACAAGCAAGTGTCGTGTGATAGTAGCTTAACTGTTGCCATCCGATGCGAGTATGGAGTATCTCCGATCACTGATATATCAATCACTGATACTTTTGAGATCAAGTCACTGGTATTAGCGCTAATCATATGATATCGAGTAGAGGGGGGATCACAGTCAGTGATTTATCGCCCATCTGCCATCTCTACAAGTTTGGGCGGTTGTTTATAGTATTGTATATTAAAAATGTCAACCAAATAGCTTGCCCCGTACACAGCACAAGAGAAAGCTGTATTGCTTGGCTTTGTGCTTAATAGGGATGGCAAAAACTCCTTCTTTAGTGGAGCAGGAGCAATCTGTTACTGCTCCGCCACTGGACCTGTTCTTTTTACCTGCTCCTTTTTGTCACCGTCACTATATTCATACCTACTCCCAGCATAGTTTTTTTTAGCACTTCGTCTACCGCCCGTTCGGGCAATATGCATTTATGCTAGCTATGACAATGTGTTAGGGATGAAGATGGTTGATTTTAGAGGAAGTGCACCCACATTTGTTTGGAATGAGAGTTGAAAACGTTTAGGAAAAAATCACCGTCAGTGCACCCAACCGGAATTGAACCTCAGTCTCCCAGTCATCAGTAGTACATTCTAGTGCGAGAGTGAAGCCAGAGACCAGAAGCTGGCAACCTTTTTGATATCGCGGGCTTTATGGATTTAAAAAAAAGTAGAGCAACTGTGTTTATGTAGAGGTGGGTCAATTTTACTATTTTATAAATCAGAATATCAAATTTGAGTTCAAATCGGCAAACAATTATGAACATATAGTAGTGTCAGAGAATAATATAAATATTTAATTGCCAAAGCTATTGGATTCATTAATATGTAATCCCTTACAATAATAATAAATACTTGAGGTTAACAATTTTTTGCTGAAACCATTCATTATAAACATTCATTTAAATGTTAAATTAATGTTCTGGAATCTGGTTGTAAGTTTGTCCTATAATTATGTTCGGGCTGAACTACCAATAGCTAGTTTTAAAGCTATAAATACATTTTTGAAAAAACAAAACAAATCTGGAATCCTTGAATCTCAAATATCCTTTAGGATTCGAGAGCCTGAGGGTTCCATCATTAATTTAATGTATTCAATCACATCGCTTTCATCATAATAATCATTATTAGGTCATCAATATTGCGATTGATTTGATTCAGCTTCGTTTGCTTTGTTGCATCACTTTGCAGAGCTTACATCGCATGAGTTACTAACTATGGACGTTATAATCAGGAGACTAAAAAATTTAAATACGCAGTTTTTATAATGAAGCAAATTTCATTTATTTGAATTTCACAATTATCACAAATGTTTGTTGGATTCTACCAATACTAAAGCTGCACATTATTAGATAATAATTAGTGTACAAAAAGTCAAGAATCAATACAAATACAAAACATAATAAAAAACAAGATGTGTAACAAGAATAAATGTGAGTAAATATGTTAATTTGTTTAACACATTGGTTCTCAAACTCTATTATTATTGACAAGTCGTTTTTTGTGGGACCAAAGGAGAATTCTGGAGAAAATGATTGTAAAGCAGTTTTAAACATTTATCAGATTTATTTAAGTCTATTTACATAACCATATACAATTTCTATTCACAAATAATAACACAATATTTTAATTTTTAAATATTAGTTCAATAAACACACATATTATCAAATTAATGTAGTGGGTGAGATTGCATGGAAGAACCAGAGAACGACAAATACAATAATTCTACAAACAATATGTGATAAGGAGATGAATGAGTAAAGATATCCTAAGAGAGACCAAAAGGTTAGAGAACCAATGATTAAACATTTTTTTTGGAAAGCTTATGTTTTGCTATGGTCTGGTTGAACTATTTTAATGTTTCAGTTGGGTTGTCAGAAACCCACCATTAAAATCGGGTACAAAAATATATACTAATAGCATAAAAATGAATAAAGTTACTTTTCAAAATGTCACACTTCAGTTATTAAGATTAAATTAAATCTTACATTTATTTTCCAAGTACAAAGTTAAAGTATATTTTCTATGTATGTCTTGAATGTTCAAAATAATATTATTTAACTAGCACAGAGATTTTTTTTATAAAGTTTTGGTGTCTCATCACTTCAAGGAAGTAGCAATAAACAGCTTTCATTATAATTAACAGATAATTTTAAAATATATTAATCAGTTAAAAAAAGAACATTGTGGCTCGAATTTTTGCGGAGTTAAGATACTTTGGCAATATGCAATAGAATAAAAATAAAACAAAACAAACTCTCACATTTTCATTTTGATAAATGTCATTAACATGAACTTAAACAGTACTTTCAATTATAAGGAAATGTGTATAGGATTGTAACAAAAATGGAGGTATGTTCTGCCATAATGTGTATGAAGGTTACAACATTTAGTTTGTTCCAGAAGGTGAATAGTCAGTGGCGTAACTTACACCCCTGCAGTGCAGAGGGCAGGGGGAGAGGAGGTAATGTTTGGACATAATTATCAGTTGAATCCAACCCAAATGGTTAAGGAGTACGGAGAATAACTTAGTGATGATTTAACCTACGAGGTAAACAGTTTTCAACAAAAACTTTATGCTCTCACTGTATTAAGTATTAAATGTGAAAAAGCACGTGGCTTCGACCAACATGAAGTAATTACATTTTTGCCTCTCAAAAAGCTAAAAGGGAAATCGCTTGTTCAGCTTGACTTGACTCAATATGAAAAAATGTTAAATGGATATTTAGTAATAATACATGTAATTTTCAGTTCCTAAAGTAAAGTAGTAATTTTTTCATATGTCTAACTTGAGTTTTTATTTTTATTCCTATTCCAACCCCTTAGTTACGTTAGCTAAAATTGCTCATAAAGTAAATGTGTCTGGCGGGGAAGGGTGGGCGGTGAAAGGTAAAAAAAAGTTACGCCACTGTGAATAGTGCAATTAGAATCAAACAGTCAAATCAAGTGATACAGCTCAGCTTGAGAAAAACTTTCGTTTGAAAGCCTAAAGCATCAAACTTAAAGAATATAAATTTAAAAGCACTAATATTTTATGTTAAAATGTTTAGGAATGTTACATTTGTGTTATTTTTTTACTGATTTGGTAAACTATCTATGGATTTTACTGATGTAAATTAAAATTTATTAAAATAAGCTTAAAGTACAATGTTAAAAATAAATGTAGCTAAACATGAATAGTAGTGAAAACAAAATAAATGTCCTCAATACCAGGATTATTAAAATATTTTCATTAACAAAGCTATTTTAAGCAGATATTGTAATTAGATTAAGATAGGAAGAAACTTTTTGACAGTTAAAAAAGTTACTAAAATCATTTTCATATAGTCATATATATAGGTCCAGTCATGTGCTATGAGGCCTTTACTTTTGAGATATGATAATACTAATATAATAAAATAATTCTATCAATGCTGGCAACAAAAATGTCTGTATTTTTTATTTTTCTTCCAACCAAAATCTTACAATACTAGTACTGTATATGTGGTATCTATTTTTTAATGTTTTCAATTAACAAAAAAATAAAGTTACATCTAATGTGAGTTACAAATATTTCTAAGTCAAATCATTAAGTTGGCAATGTATTTTGCTTTCATTTGTTGTATTTGTTTATCAATAACAACAATCAATTGAGAATGTCAAATTGTGTGCATCATTAACTTTTCCTGAGTCGCAGACAAACACCACACAGTGGAAAAGTCTTCACACTTTTACATTCAAGAAACCATAGAATCAGTTCAGAGCTAGTTGTGGCGTCAGTTTGTGTGACACTTTCACCGATACTTTTAAAATAGTGAGGGGAAATACAGAAATGAATGTCAGCATTATAAACTTGCAGATTTATAATCTTTTGACAAATAAGCATGTTGATCAAATGATAAATAAGGTTAAATAACTAATGCCTTTGGGTTTAATTTTAACAGTAAAGTAATATCAACTTAAGAACCCTTTAAGAGAGTGTTTTCCAATCTTTCGCAAGATACTTTTTTGGGGCCATGGCTTAACCAACGTACCCGTCAATCTCTCTCTTTCTCTCTCTCTCTATATATAAAATAAAATAAATATTTGCTGTCTTATAAAGTAAGTTGGTGCTTAAATAAATAAAGTAGTCACAAGATATCCCATGCAAATAAGTTACATTTGTCTTGTAATTTTATTTATTGAAATACCTTTGTATAAAGCACACCAAAATTTTAATAAAATTTTAGTCATAAGACAAAATATGTAATAATTTGTCTATCAGCTTTAGGCCTACTATTATTAAAACATATTTGTAACTAATAAAACTCAGTTGTACTTTACATATCCAAGGGCCAACACATTCCACAGTTTTTGGGGAAAAAAACTGCTTTAGAAAAATATAAAATTAAGTAGCAATGTCAAAAGATCGGTAAATCTACCTTATAGATGTCAAAATTCACAGATGCATAACATATAGTTAGCCATATTAATACATTAAAGTGAACTTTTCAACACTTTGAACTTGAACGTTAGTTAAGGTTTTTATATGGATCAGACTTGAAGTACCTACCAGGGTCGTAACTATCAAAAAGAAGTTGCAGGACAATTTTAATTTGTCGTCAGTAGCATTCACAATAAACCACCATACCATTTAATATTTTGTATACATTGGGAAAACCCACATAAAGAACTATTTGAGTAAGGTGCAGTCCTTGCTGTGCCAACATTCCTGTACGGAAACATTTCAGCTACACATACCCTCAGAATTTTAGTTTAGGCAGTGCAAGTAATGAGAAAAAAGTTTTGTTTAATAATGCTAAATACATGAAAATAAACATAAAATGCACCAAAATATTTAAAAATGCTATAACACTTTTGCCATTTAATAGTTATCAACTCAAAAATCTCATTTATAAAGTAGGAGAATCATGGAGTTTTAACTTTAACACAAAAACAAAACATACTGGTTGATTTTATTTTCACAATAAGTTCCCAGAAAACTTATAAAATGAACAACACATTCTATTCTTATGGTATTAAATGCAGGGTTACCACTATTTTATTAATACAAAATGCTATGCGTTTTCCAGAATTAACTCCTATTTTTCAAGACAATTTAGACTAAAGCATAGAGGAATGAAATTTCATTTTTCACAAAATTGACTATTTGGTAGTCATGCCTTTAGTGTTTAAAACAGGATGTTTTGGTTCAGGGAGGAAAGGGGGATTAAAGGGGTATTAAGGGGTGGAAGAGGGTGATTAAACATGAGTTCAAATTAAAAGTGCTTAGTTTTTCAGTTTCACATTTCCTTCTATGTAAAGACCTACTAGTCTTATGTTACAAATTTGTAAATGTTCCAATAGATTTTTTTGGTGGTAAAATCCCCAGTACTATTTCAGTTTTTTCTAAACAAAAAGTTCCCAGCTTCTTACTGGTTTGTGGCACAAGAGTTTAATTTACTTTAACTTAAATTTTAAAGCTAGCCTACTGTAAGCAATTAAAAATTGCCGATAACTACTTTATGTTGCTATTATGTTCTGTAATACGCCCACTTGATTACCACCAAGCTAATGACTTGTCTGCATCAGAAAATGATAAGTACTGCATTATTCTAAAAAGTATTCGCTTTAATTTTTACAGCATAATCTCAAAAATTGCTGTGAAACATAATATAAATAGGCACAAGCAAAAAAGCAATATTCTAACAATATCTTATAGTTGAGCCGGTGAGCAGGGGTAGGGGTGTACAAGGTGTTGACTATACTTCAAATATTTATCAACCTCAACTTTGCTTTTCCTTTAAAAATGCCAAAAGATTAGAAACTAAAAAGCTTTGTCTAAAATAAATATTAATGGTTAACAAATATCCATTATGTGTGTTCTATGTAAATATTTAATATTTATATTGAAGGGGAATACTTTGTCATATGCTTCATTTATATTAAAATAAAATATAGCTGTGCACAAATTATATATCTTTGTGGGCTAACTTTTTTTTATTTATTCAAAGTTTGTTATTGTCAAAAGAGATGTCATTACATCTTAATGGTTCTAGACAGGTTATTTTTATATTACAATAATTTACATATTTCTAGAGTAATATGTCATCACCAGATAGTTTTAATGCAAATGTGACTTTTTTACAGTAGAAATTGAAAATAAATAAGAATTGGTGGTTATAAAAATTAAATACAAATAATAAAATGTAAAATATGATAGATTTGGAAGATGAGACTTTGTTTATTAAATGTTTAAGAGATCTCAAAGACTTGTTTCACTTAGTTCAATTTCTAAAATTCGGATTAAGTTCAGAATACAACGAAATAATTAATTTAAAACTGGGAGAAGTTTACATATCCTCTCTCAATCTAATGTTAATTTGAGTAAGGTTTTTCTTTGCTAAAATTCTTAAGTTTACACGTTTCAAAGCAGTGTGTTTCATGGAAGAGTTTGATTTATAACTTTGATCACTGTAAAAAAAAACCTGACGTGTTGAATTGCAGCTTACAAATAATACAAAGTCTACATTTGATAAATGGGCAAATGGAGCTTTGAAAACAGCCGTGCTTGTAAAGTTTGGAGAAGATATAGCAAAACAAGATTAGGCTACAATATAAAATGTGTTTGAGGGCCCCTCGTTTAATTAGAAACTCACACTGTATATGAATATAACTAAACAAAATAATTGATGATATTGGAAATATTAAACGATCATTGAATTAAAAATTTATATATTTATTAAAGAGTAACTGTAATAATAATAATAACTATAAATTCATGATCTGCTAAATATTTTTTCTTGGATTATGTGTTTTGACATATGCCTTTTAGTTGCTTTGAAAATAGGTTTAATATCCATATGCCATTATCGTTAATAAATATGAAATAGTAAGCAAGGCCAAAATTAAATTTTTACACCAACTCGACAGACCGATAACTACCCAACACTTTCATACGATTGTGTATAAATGTCTTAAGAAAGTTTTTATTATTGTTGTTGATAATAGGTTGCTTAAAGATAGAGTTGGACTGCTCGGTTCAATTTTCTTTTTCGTTGAAAGACTGAGATGAAAAACTACGCTTCAAAATATTACTTATGTCAAAGCTACTCTTCTCTAACTTCCACTACTGCATTTGTTTACACACTCATCATTAGACTACTGTACGCAAGGAAACAAACTGCTTACCTTGGAGAATCAAACAATCATCAATATTCCTATAGAGTAAAAACAAAGTGTTAGTTGGCGATAAATTATTTTTCAAGATAGCTTATATTTAATTATAGGTATAACTATTAAATATTGGGGGGAAAAAACCCATCTAAGAATAAAATTTTAACAGTATATTATGTAATTGTCAATAAGTCGATGACAAAATGAAACTTCACTAATACTTGCTAAGGGAAACACTGTTTCCCTTTACCCTACAAGGCCAGACAAACCTGGAAACAAATTATGTAATGAGTGAGGCCAGCTGGCTGGTCAATTACTCTGAGAAAGAAATGCTTGCTCTATGCTAAAAGGGCTGCCAACTTAACATTAACTGTATACTTGAGTGGTTTATAATTATAATAATTTTCTTTCTTCCCTTATTTATTTATAAGGAAGCATTGCTTACCTTGCTTCCAGTGAATTAACGACACTGACATAAAGACGTTGATCCTAGTATTATTATATTAACACTATTAGTATAAATGTATAACCAGATGCTAGGAAGAAATTTTTTTAAAGATATATTTCCTATATAAGATTTTATAGTCACATTTGGTGTTTAGTGGTAGATACATTTACACAAAATAATCATTTAGTTAACATAGAATTTTCCAACTTGGAATATTACTTCGGAAATATTTCATTAATTCAATATGGTTTTCCTGCAACTCTAATAGACTATACTTTACACACTTAAGTGTTTTCTGCATCATCTTTAGTTTGATCCCATGGTGTAGTCAGAGACTATAGCAATGAGAGGGTTAAGGGGGCAACCCCGAAGTTCTAGAAGAAAGGGAAGTCTCTGGAGGGTACCCCAAAATATTTTTAAACAATATTAACACAAAACCCATTTAGCATAATGTTTTGTTAGTAAGTTAATAAAATAATAAAGTTTTTCCTTTAAAAAAAGTATAGTAAGACATAAATAATTTAATATTATTCACAATAATACCAATAATGCGTACCAGGCTCCCTATCTGTTATTGCTGGTATAAAAATGTGGAGACGGGGGGAAGAGAAAAAAATTGACAGTTAGGTTTCAAGTAAATTCAAAAATAACTAACATTCAGGATGTAATATGTAAGAGGTGTGATTCAAAAGTCCCTCGGCCGGCTATACAGAGCGCCAACTGGAAATTGTATGAACTCGAACTGTTAAGTAATGCTAAAATTTTTTAATTTTGAATCTATATGACGAGTTTTATGCTAGTAAGTGGAAGTACATTTTTTTTCCATTAGCGTTTTTGTGCAGTGGTGTATGCAATTTTTTCCCCTCAAGAATAAAAATGACAGACATGAAGGGGCAACGTGTATTAATCAAGTTTTACTTCAAATATGAAATGACCTCTTCAAAGACACACAAACGCCAAGACCAGCATTTGGTGATGATGACATGTGCAGAAGCCAGACTCTTGAGTGGTTCTTGCAGGTCAAGTGTCAATTTCAATGGTGTGTCAGTCACCCATCTTTTGGTTCATGCCAACGCATTCTCACAAAGAGATTTTATATGAGGTGAATTGCTGTCATATTTGTGCCCTGCTTGATAATCCAGGATCAGAGGCAACACCTTGCAGGCAGTTTAAACATGGAGGGAAATGTTCATAAGGAGTTTGTTCCTCTAAATCAGTTGAGTTCATATAGATCAGACAGGTAATCAACACTTTTACTTAAGGTCCTGAGGTATTTTATAAATATACGAGGAAGAAATTTCTTAACAAGTAGCACACACAGGACTGGCTGTATAACGACAATGTACCTATTTATATTTCTTTGTTTATACAGATATGTATTACCAAGAACTAAATAGGTAGTTCCTTACTCTTACATTCCTCTGATATAGACCACTATAATTTCTTACTTTTCCTCATTCCCATGTGTTCCTTATTGAGTTATATCATTATAAATTCGCAACCAATGTCCTTTTGCTGTGTTTGTCCTTTATGTTATACCTTTTGCATGTTCCTATCTATGTGTCCTATCATTCTTTACCATTTTCTTTTTTCTCCCCTCTTGTTTTTTGGTTCTCTTTTTTAGGAAGTTGCGTTGCGCGTTTCACACTCCCTCCTGATGAGTTCCGATAGAATGAAACCTAGGTCGGGGGATTGGGCGGTGACGATTAATTTTCTTTGAGAGGCAACCATTACCTCTTTGTCCATTGGCAGCAGTGTAAAGTATGAACTGTGTTCTTCTTTTCATTGTAAAGGCCATATTGTGTTTATCCCCCCTTTTATATGTTTCTATCCACCTTTCCTATACCTTCTTCCAAATATAATTACTTTTCCTCAAGATGAAGATTCCTTGGAAGGGTTGACAATTTGATTATAAGGAGATTCAAATAGAATTAAAGGTGTTAAAGAACATCCCACACAGGGCGTTTCAGAAGTGCTTCCAGAATTAGAGAGCGCTGGGCACACTGAATCAACTTCCAAGGGGACTTAATTAAAATGAGACAACAATGATTAGAAACTAAGTTTAGCCTACATTTTTACTATCGGGGCAGCCTGAGAACTTTTTTAATCACATTTTGTATTGAGTGGGTTCTTTGTGATCATAAAAATAAAACTAGTTGGTGTATTTTATTTTAAATTTATGTTATTTGTTATATAAAAAACAAAACGCCAATCAAAGTTTTATTTATTTAGCACCACATCTTACAACCCATTCAGGTTATATGATTAAAGTTTGATTAGTGTGATCCATCATTTTTCTGTGTAGTGACAATAACTATTGTTGACACATCAAAATGACAAGTGAAAGCAGCTCTAAGCTACATGAGGTTGGATAATATTGTGAAAATAAACAAAAAACGAAGTCTTATAAAATTACACAGTTCTAGGCTATATAAATAAGATCATATGAGGTTAAATATATGAAATAAAACATTCCTACTTAAAAAAACTTTATCTTCATCATAACAGGTGTGAATATTTGAAGCATATTGAAATAAATATTTATACACAATTTTTTTATTACTTATTTAGCACCATGTCTTACTACCCATTTGGGTTATATGCCTCTGTACTAGTTATGCTTATGGGTTAGGGATGAGGAAGGTTGAGTTTAGAGGATGTGTACCCACATTTGCGTGGACAGTGGGAAACCATTTAGGAAAAACCACTAATGGTGTACCCGACCGAGATCAAACACCAATCTCCCCGCCATCAGTAGTTAGTCTATTGTGAGAGTAGCACCTTAGACGATGCAATGCGACCACCAAAGTGGGTTCTACGCAAATTAAAGGAAGGCTAAATACATTTATAATACAAATATAGTTTCCAATTTTTTCCTTTCATTATGAACTTGGATCAACTCAAAGGAACATGTTTCATTAAATCACACTGGGGTCACTTTTAAATTAATTTTTAGTCATTCGTAAATTCATATAAAAAACAAATGAATAATTTAGTTTCAACTTGTCAACTAAAAATTCAAATAAAAAATGCACTAAATTAGTTTATTGACAGTGCTGGTCGCCAACCATAGTAACAGTATTACTGTCACTTCCAGATTTTGCGCTAATCCAAAGGTCCTGGGTTTGAATCCTGTGTCTAGGTGAAATTTAAAATATACATAACATTATATACATGTATATACCTGTACACATTTTATTGTTTATGATTATAATAGCTACATTAAAGTGAATTGATAAAGAAACATAGATGTATAAAAAATATGTTCTCACCTTTATTTGATTGGAAAGGTTGTATGTAGATCGCGCAAAGTCTGCACAAAACATGATGTGCTAGGTTATCGGCTGGTGCAGAGCATTTAGTTAAACAAAATAATTTCAAATCACACATGATACAGTGATTTAACAAGCATTGATCAATAGTCAGACCCAAAACATGACAATGACAATAAATTTTAACACTAAAAGAAGTATGCATATAACACTTTTTCAATTTCAGGTGAAGCCAAATCAAATATGTGAAATAGTCCTGAAGCTGAATTGAAGCGTGAATATTTTTAATAAATTGTCTTACGTTCAAAAATATATATTATTGTTCATATTTATATAACTTTATAAAATACATCAACTATGATTAACAACATTTTTTACTGCAGAAATGTTCTACAAATTTTGTCCTAAGCTGATACATCACATTACTATTACAACATGTAATTAAATTAAAGAGATTTATGTCATGTGAACATTAATTTTTAAGATACACATCCCCAAATGACAAAAATTGAACACAAATATGTAATTTTAGGTGTAAATATTATTTTTAGAGAATATTTTTTAATTGAAGGGTTTGTTGTCAGAATCCAGCATATACAAAACACTAACTACATTTTAAGGAGAAGGACCCAAATGTATATAACCATTTAATTACATTTATAAAATATGTTTTTGGTTGCTCAAACGGTTTTGTTGAACAACGAATAGTATTTTAAAGGTTTATTGGGCTCATAAGATCAAATACAAAATAAAAGATAATGAAAAGGGGATGGTTGGACATGCAAAACTAAGAAGTAGTATGAAGTTGTTTGATGTGGATGTGATCACCAAGCCTATTTATGTTTAGTTCAACCAAAATGATATTACCAAACTACATTTGATATCAGGAGCAGGCAAAGTGATAGACAACAAAGTGTCTGACACCAGAGGACAAGGTGGTAGACAGCCAACTGCTAGACACGGAAAAACGACATGGACCAAGTGATCGACACGAACTGGATCATGTGATAGACAGCCAGCTGGTAGACAAAATGAAAACCATTATTTGGAAGGCTGGGTGAGTCAAGTGGCCGACACGACTTAGACCAATTGCTAGACAAGCTCATGTATAGGAGTACAAAGTGATGGACAACCAAGTGGTCGACACGAGAGGACCAACTGCTCGACAAACTTTGATATCATCCAGTTAAGAGTGGGCTAAGTGACAGAAAAGTTAATCCAATACATGATTGTACTTGTTTACACTCAAATAATTTTTTCCTCCAACCCGTCAGCTTAACCTCACACTTCTTAACATACTTTTGTAGGGTTTGTTAAAGTAAAAATGTAGGTGAAAATAACTCGAACTAATGATGACCTTATAAAAGAATATCACGAATTGAACAGTTGCAATTAATTCTGCAACATTAAAGAACAGTGAGCGCTGGTCCACACGTATGGCCTAGCTTATTTTTATATTAATAAATTAGAGGTGAGGAGGTACAGGATGGAGGCTGGGATCCAGACTCAAGAGAGGAGGGGGCTTCAAGGGGCAGCGACAAATACAGGGACAGGAGGAGCATGTTAAGGTTAGGTTAGGTTAGAGGAGAAAGTAATCCACCCTATTAAATGTGGTGGATCAATGTTAACCTTATGGGAGAAAGTGGTCCAGAACTGCATTTCAACCACTACTACCATGTTTATAACTTCTTTAGTTTTGAAATAGCTTGTCTATCACTTGGTTCACGTCGTTTCTGGGTGTTTAGCAGTTGGTCTTTTTACAGATTTGTTCTCTCGTGTCGACCGCTTGGTTGTCTATCACTTTGTACTCCTATACATGAGCTTGTCTAGCAGTTGGTCCAAGTCATGTTGGCCAATTGCCCCACCCAGCCTTCCAAATATTTTTTTATAGCTTGTCGAGCAGTTTGTATGGTGCCTTTGAAATCATCAGGGTTGCAATATTTTGGTTAGGGAGACTGAGTGAGTCTCCACGTCGCTCTCAGTATGTGTGAAACCTCCATCAAGATAGAAATCCCGGCAAGCTCCCTAAACCACAAGTGAAGATATAAAAAACAACAATGTCTTATCAGGAATTCAAATCAAAGTTAAATGGGGCAAAATAGGCATGTAAACTTTAAATATAGGGTCAATGACCAAGCAGGAGTGTACATGACAGGGGTAGGGACAAACACACTCCCTAACTGATGAAATAAAAAACTATATTCAAATGGGACAAAACATAAAAAATGAGTCAAAAAGGGTACAATTTAGAAAAAAGGATCAATAACACAGCAGGATTGAACATTATACAGCACAGGGGCAAGGTCATTAACCTCATCGGCACAACACACAGGAATAGGTGTGAAATTGATTTTTACCAAATTTGGCGTTTTTACTGATTCTTATATCAGACCTTTCAAATGTCAAGGACAAATTGGAGTGAAATTGATGAATGAATATTTGATGCAAAGTTGAAATTGACAATATTCAAAGCAGAGTCAACAAATATTTGAAGCAATGTTGAATTTTTCTAAGCTTTGTACACCCCTACTCATCTAATTTTATTTTTTATCCTCGAGCTCTTAACACAAACCAAGGATTAATACTTATATTAACAATACTTGTTATGAGCTCTGTACTTCACATGCATTCACACTAACTTACAGGAAGACTAAAAAACTTCTATTCAACCAGAATTAAAGCAAAGTATTTTCTCAAGAGAAGGCACTACACCTTAATCAAATCTTGTTCACAGCAAAGCAAAAGGTAGCTTGCATGTGTATTTTAATATTTTAAACAATTATATAACACATTTACAGGCCCATATGTAGGCATGCACAACATGTGCAGCTGGACAGGGCGACAAGGTTTAAGCTGGGAATGGGGTGCCAAGTAATATTGAAATAAGAAAACTAAATAAAACTTGAACATAGCTAGTAAGCAAATTTATGGCATTTAGCAAGATATATATTCTTGGCTATGGTTAGTATTCATTTAAATAGGTCTATATAAATACTAACCATAGCCAAGGAAGTTATCTTTACTCCCAAAAACAATTGGCACAATGTGTTTCTAACAGTTTTTCTTTAAATTCAAAATGGAGTAATCCAGTGTTTGTATTATTTGTACTCTCTTCTTTCTTCTGGGTGTTTGATAAAGACAACAATGCCGAAATGTTATTCTATTTGTGTTAAAATGTGTGTGTGACTACTTTTACTATAGAAGACAGAAGAAAGGAAGAAGATGTCACCTTTGTGCATTGGATTCTTCCCACATATTTCCTCTTTCCTTAGATGGGCTTTCTTCATCAAATTTACTCTTAGTAGTTTTTTCACTTTTTCTTTAATTTTATCAATTTCCTTTATTATAAAACAACCATTTCTCTGTTAGTAAATACTATGAGTAGATAAGAGACGACTTTGGTGTTTGAGAGGAGGCAGCCATAAAATAAATGACTCCACAGAGCCGTGACATATCCCGAATACAGGTCTACAATACGATACAATATTAATGAAAGAAGTCACAGGAAAAATCTCAGGACAACAAAATATTACTTTTACAATCAAAATAGGAATACACTTTACATGCCACTGGATAATGTGGTAATGGTGTCCTTTTAGAGAAAAATGTTTTAATTTCGATGGCCTGTCTTACAGCTAATTAATACTCAAACCAGAAATAGTATTGAGGTGTGATTTTTTTTTTCTTCATTCAAAAACAATGAAATTAAGATTAATGAAATATTTTTAAAATTTTAATACATGTATTCTAAAATTCGGTTTAATGTTTTAAAATCTAGTAAAACAATTTCACTGGTTTCATTTCCACAATTTTCTAATGTAGAATATAAAAAACTGCAACACAATGCAATACCTGGTTTGAGCTGTATTACCTGCCTAAATTTTCTGGGTAGCATGGGCCCTTAAGAGACAACATTAAGACAACAGTGTTAAAAGTGAATTATGTACTTATTTTTCTTGTAAAATCCATGTTTTTGCTCCTGTTTGATTATATATATATATATATCTTTACTGTACTTTATTTCAAGAATAAAATTATGTAGCTACCTAAAAAGTGAAAAAGTGTTTCTTTGGGAGAGTTTTAGTGCCTATTAAATGTAACTAAGGAGTATACCAGGTTTAAAATACCACCTGAAAATTAAATATTGAAGGAAATGTGATTTTTTGTGTTGATTAAACCTTTGAAACAATTAAGTCAGATGATAAAAAACCTATTTTTCCTTAAGCAATTAAAAACAAAATAAATTAATAAAGGAACCATCAAAATACTAGCAATAGTATTTTATGCACACAGCATTTACAGAATGACATAAATTTACAACTGATTTATGTTGCCCTAATCCAATCTTGGAAAACTTTTAAATATTCCCGTTCATTTTTAGGGAAACATTTGTTATCATGTTTAATAAATAAGCACAATTCTTTGTAATCTACAATTAAGTTCATACATAGCTCTATCATCTTGTTAAAACAACTTCAACATGCAAAAAAAGATGATATTAGTCCTCAACAAAGAACACATGTTTGGTAGTGTTCTTTTTTTCCAAGCAAATTACTCAGGCAGCTTACTTTCCGGGTTCTGTAATATTCTATGCTCTATGAAAGTATAACAGGAACTGACAATGTTACCAACATAAAATAAATCTCACTGTGCCTGCAGTCAGTCTGTTGGGTTGGTAACTGGAATGTTTAAGAGTCACACGCACGGCTATTTCTTGACAAGACTTGCTATCCTGTTGATCTTTGGTTTGGAGGAAGCAATGAGATGGTTGTTGTTTTGCCCTATAGAGTGGACATCTTGCTGCTCCTTCACTGATTGCTCCTTGGCACCCCTGATGAAACACATTCATTTACATCAAATTCATTTTAACGAAAGCCAATATATGTCTTACATCAATAGTATTAGATTCAATAACACCAAGAAAGAAACTTAAATTTATAAGAAATATAAATGCTAGTATAAATTTAAGCGAAAATTATGTGTCTACCAAACTAAACTGTTTAGCTAATATAATAAAGTCCCTTTCACTAAGTCACAAATTAATAATCAAAGCTTTTAGGAAGTTGTGTTGCATGTTTCACACTCCTCCCTGATGCGTTCTGATAGCGTTAAACCTAGGTCGGGGGGATTGGATTGATAAATTAATAAATCAAATAAGACATATTTATAGAATATCAAATTTTAGCGACTTTCAGTTTCAAGCAATGTTGGTAGTCAAAAGTGGGATTCCTATTAAAATCAGGGTATAAGTAGAATGGTGTCTACTCAACTTGATAAATGAAATTCTCGACTTTTACCTTGAGTTCCTCTGATCATTTCCTAAAATTTCCAACTCAAAAAGTAGGTCACACCTTTCAAACCCCCTCCCACTGTTTGTTATTAATCTTTTTTATGAATAATAAGTTTTAAAATGTGAATAAATGTGTTTTTATTTGTATTAACATAGTCTACTAAGGACCGGTCTTATGACTACCAGATAAATATTGCTATCGGGAAACTAAAGTTAGCTACCAGATGAAGGTTATCAGCCACTTTAATATTTTACGCGTATTATGAACTGAATTTATCTGCCAGATAGTTATCTGTAGGTTAAATATAATTTTATGCATAAAAGGCAGGGTTAGTACTATTTTTACTGGTGCGCGCATGCGTACAATCTGGCTAGTAGCTATAACGCTCAACATTTGTTAAATAATGGAGGCTATACGAGTGCGAGTAAACAGATGGTGTTACGTGGGCACAAAAGCTAGGTTGTCTCGCAAGTATTTGATTTCGTCTGCCAAAGTGTGGTCAATAGTTCAGTACAACGTTTACACAGTTTTAATTTATTGTACTCACATTTAAATATTTGTTCTTATATAGCTATAACTCTACCAATAGCTTGTCAGTTTTTATAAAAGTGTGAATTAAATGTTCTAACTTTATAAGCATATAGCCTGAATGGATATTAAGATGCGTTGATAGTATGATTATTCTAACTTTATAAATAGTTAGAGCCTAAGCCTGTGCCTACTAAACACGTGAACCAAGATTTTAACCTAAAAACAGATTCTGATAGGCTAAACCTCATGAAAAACAACGCATCACAATGGAAACACCCATTTTAACTTCCAGATAAAAGTTATCAGATACTTAAACCTCCTGATAAAAATGTGATGGATAAATACATTTTATCTGGCATATAAATGCTATCTGGCAGTCATAAGATGCACTTTTAACTTAATGACCAGATAAAAATATTTACCGGCCAGATTAATATTTATCCAGGAGTCATACATACTAAGAATTACACTTTTATCACGTAATTTACTGATTTAATGATTATTTTATTTAATATTTTGAGCAAAACAACCTTTTCCAAGATATTTAAAAAAATAATTAAATTCCAGACTTATTCCCGTTTTTTCCCGACTAATGCAAATTCCCGGCTAATTCCAGATTTCCCGGATGGTAGACACCCTGAATCTGGTTTGGTTTCTTTCTATGACTTAGATATTCTAAACAACCATCCTACAAATTACAAAATTACACTTTTTATAATTGTCAACATATGTTTGAAAATAATAAATGAACTTTTTCTTATCAGAACTAAGAGGTTCAGTTAGTGAGCTACCAACACCAGCCACTTTGAGAACAGTGTTCATTTGTCGTGGTTTTGTGAGACCATGACAAGCTGACATGATATTAAGAGTGAGCTTCAACTTGTACATGCAGAAAAAGTGAAGCTAGATCTTTAGAGATTTATATAATTTAACATTTTCACATATTACACATTTCACTCCTAAGCAAACATGCACTAGGTCAGTTTAAAAAAAAATAAGACATTTTTCCTATCACCGCCTAAATTTAAATATGATACAAATTGTCTTGTAAACCAAACGTTCATGGAGTTAGAAATACATAATAATACATATACAGCAATACTTTTCCACCGCAGGGTTTGGAAATAATAATTTTCTATTCTGTGATTTGAAATGCACCTTTGACCTTGAGGGTCAGAGATGATAACTAAACCAAAATGTGTATCCTCACAAGGCATATATGCTTATTTGAAATTAAGAGCATAATGATGTTTTTAAACTGCTTGTTAAGAGTTTGTCATTACGACAAGTTCGAGATCGAAATACGAGTACTCACAGACCTATCTAATGGTCTAAGGTGTCTCTATTGCAATAGGCTGGACTGGTAATTAGAGAGAGAGACCAAGATTCAAATCCTGGTCGGGTGTATTGAGTCTATTTTCTAAATGTTTTCCCCCCTCTACCTTTCTATAAATGCAGTACACTTCCTTTAATTAAACTTCATCCTTAACACACTAGAGTAATTAGTACATGTGTGTATAACTAGCGTAATTAGTACATATGTGTATAACCCAAACGGATGGTAAGACACAGTGCTAAAAATTAAAACTATTTTAATGATATCAAAAAAAACTTTCACCTGTTAATCAAAGGTGCACACAAATAAGAATACCGTTTAGAAGTTAATATAAACCATTAATGGATCATCATTACACAATGGTTCATTAGTTTACCGGCCTAAAATTGATGTAAATTACTTAAGAATGCTTGATTTACTATCAAGGCTTTGTAAAATTCCCTATTAATATTAATGAATTTGGGTGGTACCAAAAGGGATGAATAGTTATGGTGACAGCTATGTTTAAAAATCCCTGCAAATATTTTGCAAGATTATTCCTCACTGTTTTTCTCTTCCTGTGCCTCGTCCCTCAATTGTCAGCTTGTCACGGCCACTGAAACATATTTTCACAATATTAAGAAAAATAAATTCACGGATGATTGGAAATTAAGTTGTTTGGTTTTGCAACTCTTAATTTGCCCTTACAGGTGTAAATTTGTTTTAAACATGTTTTTGCCTTGAGTAGTTTAAGCCTACTGTTTAAATCGAATAGAAACACATTACATTTTCTTGTCATCTCTGAAACAATAAGAGAAAGTCACAGTTATGAGACATGTTTACAATGTATGGTCAGATTTTTAACCATTAATGATAAAATTAATCATTCCATGAAAAAAAAAAAATTCAAAAGATCAAAGATGTACTGTACCAGAAAAGATAGTTTGAAGAAATGAGTACAGTTGTTTTAATATGCAAGTTTTATTTTTAAACTAATATTAACATATGACTCTTTCACTAAGTTATAAAACAACATTTATTTATGTTGGTAGCCAGTTATAACAAGATCTCATAATCATCATCAAGAACTGTTTCCAGCCTACGGCCAGGTCAGTTTAGTAAAGTGCCTCCATCTTCCTCTAGTCTTCCACCACTCTTGCTCCTATAATTTCTTTCATTCTTTTCCTCTCACTTGAACACTTTCTGTTATCTGCTCCTCCAATCTCTTTCTTGGCCTCCCTTGAAGTCTTTTTCTTTTTCATTTCCAACATTTTCTTCGGCATCCTCTCTTTTTTCAACCTCATTACATGCCCATACCATCTGTCTTGCTTCCTCTACTATTTCATTTACTACTTGTACCCTTACTCTTTCCTGGAGAACTTCAGTCCTAATCTTGTTCTTCCTCCGACAGGTAACATGCGCCTCCAGTTTTAGTTGCCCTTGAATCTTCTCCAGATTTAGTTGCCCTTGAATATTCTCCAGATTTAGTTGCCCTTGAATCTTCTCCAGTTTTAGTTTCCCTTGAACCTTCCTAAGTTTTAGCTTCCCTTAAATCTCACTCAGTTTTAGCTTCCAATGAATCTGCCCCAGTGTTAGCTTCCCTTGAATATTCCTCTCATGGTTCAGACATTGGTTTGCTGGTTGACCTTGCAAAGATAAATAGCCACAAGTTTTCTGGAAGTTTGAGATAGTGTAATAATCCTTGAGTGTGTGTGTGTATGTGTGGGTGGCACACATGAGCATGCACACAGTAATTATTTTATTTTGACATTATTTTAACTTACAGGTATCGTGTGAGATCTTCAATGTCAACCAGCATTGAATCTTGCTCCATGTGAAGATCATCTCTGTCCATCAGAAACTTGACAAGGTTTTCGTTCAGTACTGAAAATCAAGATTCAATGTGTTTCAATCTTCAGTAACCTTGCAGTCGCAATATACTAGATTGCAAGGGAACAAAGAAGGGGTCACAAGGTTAAAATCTAGGTTGGATAGATTGGAGGATGATATCACTGATTTTTCCAAACCCTTTCCACACTAATGATGGTGCCCTTCTTCTAAGACTATGCTCATCTTTGACCTTAATATTAGGCCTGTAAATACCCGGGTGTTTATAAAATACATATATATGTTATTGTTGGGTGAGAATTCTACAACATGAATAGAGCTGTGTTCTAGCTTTAACCTAGCCAAACAAATTAAATTTACGGGTAGTATAATTCCTAATGTGAAGAGACATCATCCATGGCATTTATTTCTACTGGGAATATATTTTGATCTTTGATACTGTGCTAGGTCTGAACTTCATAATTGCCAAACATTGAGCAATTGAAACAAAAATGTGATTTATTACTTTCAGAAGCAGAGTAGTCTATATTAACATTCCTAGACTGAGTTGTGTGTGTTTGCTTAGAATAAGTTATTCTTTTTAATCCTAACTTTAGTGTTTATTTTCTCTCAATAATTTAATGTATTAGTCTTAATAAATGGGATTTATGACACATAATTGATTTTAAGCAACTAAATAAGCAAACAAAAATAACCATTTAAGTATAAAAATATTTTAGCAACCAACGATGTAAACATTTTTCCAATGTTGAGCATAAACATATCAAGATTTTTGTATTTTCTATTCCCCTATTACTATATCCTGATTTTTGTAGGAAGCTCATTCTGAAAGACCTTAGTACCAGAAATCTACTATATAGTATTTTGCTAGGATAAGAGAACTTTTAGAACGGTAGTAGAAAGTCCGTTCTGAAAGACCTTTGATCCGGCTCTTTACAAAAAAGTGTTCTATACTGACCTTCTATCTGAGTGTGCAAGTCATTCACAATCACCTGCAGTTGAGCTAGATTCATTTCTGTAAGAATTTGTCTACTGACTCGCCTCCTGTCATCTGGGAATGGGATCCCAACCTAAATTATATATAAAAAAAGGAATATTTTAATGTGATGGGATTTGATTTTACAAGTCTTTTAATAGCCAATCTTAGACAAGTAAGAAATAAATGAAGCTTTAATGTAATAGTCTTTGAACAAAGTAGAAATTCATGTGCGACCAAGTCAACCTATCCAATCAGGGCCGTGTATGGGTGGAGGCGGGATGGCGGACAAAAGGGGCAATTGCCCCAGGCCTCACATTCCAGGGGGCCACATTTTCCCCAGAAAATATTAAATTCAATTAAAGTTATTCTAAATTTCACATCAAATAGTGTACAGATAATTAACAGCAATAAGTATTTGCTTAGCAATAGGATTCCATTCCAGATTTCTGAAAACACTAACTTTACGTAATTTAAGATTTACTTTATTCGAGTAATGTGCTGCAGTACAGTAGAATACGCCACCATTGTGCTAATGCTGTCGGTCTACAGAAAACTAACAGTGCAACGGTGAAAAGAGGAATGTACTTTTGTTAACTTAGTTGGATTGCTTGTTTGCATTATTTAATAAAGTACAGTAATTTAATAGGTTGATCAATATTCCATAAAACAAGAGAAATTATTAAGTAACATAAGTACTGAATACATATCCATAAATATTGGTTTAGTGCTAAAATCGAAAAACTGCCGTAAAGGGGTCCCTCACATTTTCTTAAAACAACCCTGTATACAACCATAAAGTCCTAAAATGCCAAAATAGAGAAGTTTTGCTGGAGTCGGGCAATTTTGGGTGTACTAGAAAGTTGTGAAGGTTAAGGTAGGTGGCGATTTGAATCAAAAAAGAGGATTTAATATTAACAAATTACTGTTAATTATAGTTATTTTAGTCTAAATATCATATAGCCTTATTTTAGTCTAATTTAATATTTTAATTAATCTTATTATGTGATTCTTATTAGCGCAATTACCTTTTCAAGACTAGAGCGCACCATCTCGGTGATGGGGCTCTTCTTCTGTCTCTGCCTCTCCACTTCCATCTGCATGTGAGCCATCTCTTTAGCCTGTGCCAAGGCCAATCGAGCTTCCGCCTGTAGCCGCGCCTGCCGTGCAAAGAAGTCTGCCTCTGTCATGGGCTGATCAAGGGGCTGTTCTCGTCGCAATGGCAAGGTCAGGGATGAGGGGGAGGGCCGGGTTACTGGGGGCACCAGGGAGGGTGTTACAATCTGTGGTGGTGGAGTGGACGCCTGAAAAAATAAATGTGATCTGTAAACATCTGTTTGAACCCTTTACAAAACAATATTTACATCTTACGTTTTTCATTAAATGTTCTTATAGCTAAAACTTAAAAAAAAATTCATCAAATCTTTTGGTAGTTACAAAGAATTATAGCTTGTAAAATGCTTGAGAGCCTAATTTTTACCCAAGTAGATGGGCTTGTTTCTTTGATAAATTCCAGATAAACCTGCCACAGTGGTCACATGGTCTAAGGTGTCACTCTTGCAAATGTATATCCAGGTCAAGTTTACTGATGCTGTTTTCTCCTATATAGTTTTCCACTCTCCCTCCATACAAATGTGGGTAGACCTACATTTCCTATAAGTTTTACTGCATTAACGTAATTAATAATAAATATGTATAGCCCTAAAGCAGCGGTTCCCAACCGGGTGTGAATCACTTCCCGGAGGGTGGGGGATCAATATTTTCTTGGGTTATTCCCAACACTGCTTACCAGATGTTGTAATTCATCTATTAGGTGGCCAGCCAAAGTAAGACACTTGTGTTTTGCACGTGTTTATTTTTAAGCCTGCATGCCATGTATTTACCTCCCAATTATTCTTTCTACTCTCCCCCTCAACTACCAATGAGATTTTAACTCTTAACATTCATAAAATCTAAACAGTGTTGTTGACTTGGAGTGGAAAGCGATTTGCAGTGTGATCCATGGATTAAACCCAACATTCAATAACTGATGATAAAAAAACAGTGTCAAATGTCCCACTAATTTTAAGTTATTTTTTTTGTACCATTGTGATATTGTGATTTTTATATAAAAAATATGACTAGAAATCTAAGTTTTTAAAAATCTTTTTAATAATCAGCTCAAAATATTAGGGGGAGGGACAGGGCGAGGGGAAGGGGAAAGATTTGATGATCCACCAAGGGAGAGATTGAGAGAGATTGAGAGCTACTGTCCTAGTAGTGAAACATGATGAATAAAAAAGTCCATGAAACAAAATGATTCTACATTAAAATTTGAAATAATCTTTGTAACAAACTAATCAACTTATATCAAAGGCTATATTAAGTCTGATACTCGTGAGTAGTTACAATAAAAGTTTAATATAGAATATCTAACATATTTTAGGCCTATAAAATATAAATAAACTTGTAACCTTTAAACAAAATACCCTTTTATTTGATGTATAGTAATGTGGTTATATTCATTGTGAAAAAATAGTGTATACGCTATTTTAAATTCCAAATTCGGAACAAAGTTGAATTTATTTTTATATCCTAATGTCCTGTAATCTCATCAAACATTAATAGGATATTCAAATCTCACAGACTATAGTGGGTGGGCCAATGGGAAATATAGAGCTGTGTTCAGGGTATTGACTGGTAAACCAAATGGGTTGAGACCATTGGGAAGACAACATTAGAATGTGTTTGAAAGAGATAGGGTGTAATAAGGTGAACTGGATAGAATGAGCTCAAGATAGAGATAGTGTAATGAGGTGGACTCGATAGAACTAGCTCAAAATAAGGATAGATTGTAATGAGAGGGAATGGATAGAATTAGCTCAAGATAGGTGGCATACTTTTATAAGTGCGGCAATGAACTTTTGAGTTCCTAATGCCATAGCATATCTTATAAAAAATGGGTTACTCTCTAGTAATATGTTTTAGTTCTTGGTCGGAAACTTAGTATATGAATCGTCTAAGAAATGTTGTGAAGCGGATATAGGTATCTATTCTTTCTCTCAACTCTTTAAACAATAAATATATGTATGAAGGAGAAAATCAAGTAGCTTATAAATTGTTTAGCATAACCAGAGCAATCCCATTACCTTTCCTCACACAAATAAAATGTATTGTTCAGTAGATTGCAAACATTCACAAGTAACTCCGGATCAGTTTACCTTTGTTGATGATGCAGAGTAGCTCTGTGATAGAGGAGAGATAGACTTGCTGGGCGAGGAAATGGTTTCCGTGTCAGAGTTGGGCGACTCTGTGTCTGAGACAGTTTCATTCATGAAGCAAATCTGAAGGTTCATCCCTGTTACAAAGATGGTCGTTAGTGGCAATACATCAAACATTTTATAGTACTTAAAAGGATGACATATGGCACATATGAATGTATTGTTAATTTTTTTTAAATAAAATAAACATTTTTCAATTATTTTAAAGAAAAAGGTCTTTTAGAACTAATGTTTGATTTTTTATGTATTTATTTTCAATTATTTGAGGTATTTAACATGCACTTTCTGATCTGACTAATAATATCAGTACACAATAATTTCTATGAGCAAAAGTGAGAGGGCCTATTAATTTCGCCAGGAAAGGGTATTTTGACTATTTTCACATCACTTCCAGGGTTCTTTTAAAGGCCACAATTAGTAATAATAATAATATCTAGCACCACGTCTTACTACCCGTTCGGGTTATACGCTTTAAGTACTAATTACTCTAGTGGATTAGGAATTGGGGAAGTTTAATTAGAGGAAGTTAACCCGCATTTGCGTGGAGGGAGTGTGGAAAACTATTTATTTATTTATTTTGATTTAAAATAAAACTATTTTACATCCACCACTATGAATATACTAACATAGTCTACTATACACATATTTGATAAAAAGATAAATATATTATTTCCACATAGAGCTCTGCTCTAGGAGATTGAATATAATTAAATTTAAATTGTTTACTAGAAATTAATATGATTTCCATGGTTATTAGAAACCAACTTAGCTAAAAAAAATCATATAAAATACTAAAATTAAACTAATATTATTTATTTAACATCCATTAACTTCATCATACTTGGGTTATATTCCTGCCTAAACAATTCAGGTATTTTGAAATAAGATGTTACTGAAATACTAATAATTAAGAGTGTACTGAAGAGGAGGTTTTTAGCAAATGGGTTTCCACTCTCCCTCCACACAAATGTGGATACACTTCCTCTAAATATAGCCTTTCCTGGTCCCTAAAATCACCAGTGTAGTTAGTACATAAGCGTATAACCTGAACAGGTAGTGAGACGTGGTGCTGAAAAAAACAACAACTTTCAATACATTTATATTTGTAAACATAACCTTACCGCTCTGAAGTCGAGCCTGCAGACTGGGTTTCCTTCCCGGTCTTTCCCCTCCATAGTATTCGTCTGCATCAGAGCCCATGGCAAGTCGGCGCCGAATCTCCTCGCGATCATTGCGTCGCTGAAACACAAACAACTAATTAATATTCAGTTTAGTACCTGTACCTGATACTTCATGTAAGGTGACATTAAGTACTGTAGTTCAAATCTTGTTGAGGTAATACATATGTTATGCTAATGTGCCAATGTTTTGAGAATTAAAGCTAATATAGCACCAAATGCAGGTTTCCTTTTAAATAGTTGAAGCAGGCTTATAATATTTATAGGGTAGAGGGGAAAGAGTAGGGAATCCTAATTTTAGCTCCTATTTAGTTAGAGCTGCCATCTGTTAGACAATCATGAAATCTTTCTAATGCTTTTTATATTATGGTTAAAAGAGGTATGTCATATTTATATATAAAAAAAATCTGGGTTCTTATGGGTTTTGACATAAAAGTTGATGTCCTGGAAACTGTGTGTAGTGTGACTCTTGCTCCTTTTCATCCTGAAGGCCTACACTTCATTTTACTAGTAAAGTTATTAAATAAAATATAAGGAAACATATACATTTTATAAAAGTTTGTTTTATTATAATGAGAATGACAGATTTAAAAAAAATGCACTAACTGTTCAATAGTGAGTATAATGAACCCCTTATTCTCATCAATGAATCTGTTCATGAAAGGGGTCGGCAACTGGTCGATCAAGCTGTTGATCTCGCGACAAATTTCAGTCAATTGCTTAAAAGAACTACATCGTCATCAAAAGGTGATCTTTGAGTCTTAAAAACTCGCAAATATTTCAAGTATGCCCTATTTTCAATTAATATTTGAGTGTGACCAAAATTACCTTGACTAGTCATAATCAATAATGGTTTAAAAAATTAAATAGTTATGTTATGAGAAAATATAAATTTTATTTAGACTATAATTTTTTAAAATTTTAGGAAAGGTCTTGAGTTTAAAGAATAAATATAAGATATGTAGAGATAAAAATTTTTTTGTGGAGAAACGATGGGTAATCACGGGATCTTTAATAAATGTATAATTAGTTAATTGGGGCACAAAAATATGGCTAACCCCTTGTTTAGGGAGTGACAGACTTACATCGGGTTCACTTTACCCATGAAAAAACATTTTTAACAAAAAATGTATGAGTATTTAGATATTATAAGGTTATAAATCATAAACATTTTAATCAAAACAATTTTTTTCTGCTTAACTGTAGTAGGATATATAAAGATTTATTAATTCATTTTTCAAAACCAACAGTTAAAAGGACTTGTAAAGCCCTTTGATAGGGTTAGTGAGGGAATGGGGTCACCCGTCTACCTTGCACATACAATCATGCTATTAAGCTGTAGAGAGGACAGCTAGAAAGCATACCGTAATGTAATAAAACTACACTTAGTCTACCACAAAGGAGATTGGCCCTCAGGCTTCTAGGTTTCAGCCAGACACACAATGTCAGTGTATAGCCTTAGGGTTTCTAAAACAACTGTGTCTGTATTATTCTTTAATCACAAACACAATAAGACAAATACTGGAGGGTTAATTTAAATAGAATGAAATGGAGATAAAAAAAATAACTAGTGTAATAAACAAACCCCACCTTCAGCACACCTGGTGAAGCTTGAAATCTGGTCTCCTTAATCAGTCAGGCATGAAAACCCCTACACCAACATTAGCAGTGCTGCCAATGTTTTAAGTAACATTTAAATTCCCCCTAACACACCATTAACATAGCATTTAGATTCTGACGAATTTTAATGTTAAATTCAACCTTATATTATAAGGATGAACCTGGGTGTCGGAAAATATGTTTTTTCTAGACTTTCTATTCTTAAAATCAAAATTATTGTAAGTTTGTGGCACTTCTCACTGCCCATCTTGCATGCAAAAAATGGCATTGTTTCATGATTTTTCTCCATATCTTAGTGAAAATTAAAACACATCGAGAATCTTGATTCTTATAGATGAAAGTTACCTCCTAGTTAATTGAATATTATAGCCTATCAATATATAAAATAATGAACAAAGAACCCAGCTTACATGAAGCAAAGTAAGGGAATAAACACATTGAACAATGAAGCACTTCAAACAATATGTTTAAGCATACAACTTTACTTTGATGGTACGATTCATAAACAAAGCTGTTTAAATAGTATATCAACTTTACTAAATTAAAAATAATTCAACAGATATAAATCTAAATTAAATTAATGCCATATTTAGGTATTTACCAATTCAAAATAGATTAGAATTTTGTTGTCAAACAGACACCTTACCTCAATCGACAGTGTTTTATGAGAAAATGGTCACCATAGTAATATTGTAGACCTAAACATTTAAAAAGGTGATTTAGTTCTTGATTATTGCTTGGTGAACCCACAGTATAATCGATAAGACTAACATCTCGTCCTCCCCAATATTATCTAGAAAAGTATTAAAGCTTTAGCCTACTGCTAAGAATTATGCTTACTTTTATAGAACTTTCATTATCTTCATCCACACTTATAACTCGGATAAATCTATCAACAATATCTTCTTCCTCTTCAGTCTTTGTTTTTGGCAACCGAGTAATCCACCTCATATTATTGTCTACAAGAACAGGCCACTTTAGTTCACGCCTACCCCCAGAATCTTCGGTATTATACTGACCACGAGATTTTGAAATATTCTCATTACTCTCATAACGCGAAGACAGATATGGTGGCACCCGTGTTGACTTCAATGTTGTTAAAATAGTTTCTGAGAAACGAGAAGTCTTTGTTTTCATAATGTCTAAATTTTCTGAAAGGCGTGTACCATGAGACCTTAAATTTTCAAAGTTAAGGGATTCTGACACCTTTTTTGAGTTAGTTTTCAAATTTGTCATAATTCCTTCAAACATTGTGATATTAATGGTCCACTTTTTTCCAGGGGACCTAGCACCTTAAGTATTTGTTATTGGGGACTCACTAGTATTAAGAAAAGAACCGGAATTTTTAGATGTCAACACCTGTAGGAATATAAGCTTAAAGTAATTACTTATTAGTTTAAATGTTGATCAAATATAATTATATTTTGTAAACTAAAAAAAAACTTTTCCCTTCTGAGTTTTGAATGTTTTTAAATTCGCCTAATACTCGCTGAATTTATACAAGCTTTTAAACCAAACCAAAACTTTAAACATTGAACAACACAAAGATAATAATGAATAAAGCACAATACCGCTCTGCATTTGCAGTGCTGAGAGCGAATCATTATAAATAAAGTTTATCTACTGCTGTTCAAATATCTCTTTAAAATAGAATAGAATATTCCTGTTCTTATTAGATAGATATTTATTTTGGCGTGTAAACGAACTTATTTCATGCTACGATATAAAATAAGTTAAATATAATGTCAACACATACAAAACAAAAATAAAATCTGTCAGTTGAATACATTTAAAATATATAATTGTGATATAAAACGCTTGTTTGCATTCATTGGTCTCCTAAGTTACCAAAGGTTATAATCGTGTTGCTTTTAGAACGATTCCATATTTATAATATTTGCCTAGAACCAATAGAATGAATAGATACGTATTATTATTATTATTATTATTATTTGCAATTTGCAATTTGTTTTACTACACGGTAGCTTGCAGGCATCTCAGATGTTAGAAATTTTTTGGGATGGTTCAGTGTTGGTAATGGTACAATCGAGTAGGCCTATAAAGACTTGGTAATGGTATAATCGAGCACGACTATAAAGAGTTTACAAAGTTTTAACAGATCTATGGCCAAAAATGAACAAATACATACATGAAAGAGTAATTAATAAACTCAGTTTATTTAGAGGTATCGTACATCCATTTAAAGATGATCTGTTAAATTCTGCAAAATTATGAACCAACACAAACTCATCCCAGACACTTCCGTCAAAGAGGCAATGAAGTGTTTTGTTCAGAAAAATCATATATAATTTTTGAATGAGTGCTCCTAACATGAAAGGACCCGCACTGGTGGACACGCAGTATAGGTGACAAGTTTATTTAGTCTGTTATGGAGGTTTGGGGACCACTGCCTCAGACCGTTTGAACACCGAAGAGGAATGACAAAGCTACAGCATCAAGATTAACTTATTTCCCTCACAGTTCAAATAGACTTATAATATACTCAGGTATTATATAAAAATGTATAACATTACAATAATATATTAATAATATATAGATGTATATATTTATAGTGATACCAAAATAATTCTAAACCATTCTTCAATATTGGTTGTTTATATAATATGTACATAAGGTACTCCACACACACACACACACACACACACACACACACACACACACACTCACACACACACACACACATATATATATATATATATATATATATATCAATTACTTTGTAAAGGATGTCAACGTAACGCATCTCCAGTCAGTGATAAATCCACTAAGGCCCCAAAATATCAGCACTAAAAGATTGTGCAAAATAAATCAGTCATGAATTTACATTTTATTAGCTACAACACCTCCATGGCTTGGTTAATAAATAATTTAATGGTCCTGATATTATTTAGGGTAGGGTTGTTAAAGCTAAAAACTATCAATTTAATGACTATTTCAATTTCAGGAGTGGATGTGTGGTATTAAGGTGGGGATGAAGAGGACGCGAGAAAACGTCGGTGTTGTAGTTTTTATAGCAAAACATTTATTTGGTCAAAATAAATCATATATTGCTCCAGTACAAACATAGAATTTAATTTCCTTCACGTGGTGATATCAACATTTCTTGAATATCTGTCAAGCGTGTCCTGTAATTTAATTGCAAATTTTTCTCTTAATTTAAAAAGTTTGTCATCTAATGTCGCTATGCTCATGATAGATGTTTAACAACTTTTTAGGTCACTATGTGAATAAAATTAAACTCTATGTTTGTACAGAAGTAATATTTTATTTATTTTGTTCAGTAAAATGTTTTGACATAAAAACTGCAAAAAACAGTGGCCTTTTCTTGCGTTCAATTCATCCCCACCTTATGGCTACTGGTATGGTTTGAAGGTGGTTTGTGTATCAAATCTTTGTTTATATTGTATACCTACGTTAAATACTGTATTAAACAAAACAAACAAGAAAGCTAAATTATTGCCGAACAGGGACGGCCATTGAAAATAATAGCACGACACGTAGCTGGCACTTACGACTTCCTCGAGCGAATCGATTGTCTCGTGGTTGTCGTAGGTGAGGGTGTACAGATCCAGGAGGAATCGTGTGTCCTTCTTGTAATGCCGGCGCGTGTCCTTCCTCTCAGCAGACGGCTTCATGCTCCTGCACACGCATCCTCGTCACTCTACTACTGACCGGAACATGCCGCGGGAAACGGAAACTCGCTGGCGGGGAACCTTATCTTGGTTTGTTATTACATCGAGGTTTGGAACTTTCATTGCATAAGAGATTTCCACACGATCTAAGGGGAGTTATTGAGTAGCTGGATTTTTGTTTTAGCTCTAAAAATGATCTGTATTTGGACTTGAGTTGAAAGTAATACTTGTCCAGTCATATAGTAAAAACACACACACACTGAAATAAAGCCTATTCATTGAGTTACACTCTAGTTAAATAAAAAAAAAGAGCACTGTAAAATATCTGTCTCTTACTTTATCAGTAAAGTACAATTTTAACGTCACGATCGTTAATTTGGAATCTAAGTGCTATCAATTATTTAACATTTAGTAGTAAACCTCGTATTTGGACGATTCTCTTTTAATTCCCACTGTTAATTAGGTTTACAAATTGTTTCGGTATATCAAACGGTTCACGGTGAACTATGGTTGTATTTCAACATTTTAATTATATATCCTCACGGACCACCATTTTGTGGGCTGGAGGTTAACACTTTGGTACGCGCACACGGAAAACATCATCTCTGGACGCGACAGTGGACCGGAGTCCCTCGTTCCGGTTAACCACGCGTCCGTCGAGGTATCCTCAAGCATGTTCAGCGATTGGCGAGCCATACACTACAGTTCAGTTCGAGCCCAGACACTATGACGACCGAAACTAGCCCAGCTGACTACTGAGGAACAATAATGACAAGATAAGGTTTTACAGGGGAGGGAAAGTGTCGAAGGGGGAGGGAGGGTTACGTTACCACGCACCACTGATTTCTGATGACGTCACTTCCTTTTCCGACATACTAGTGGCCTCAGGGAAAGTTGTAGGAGGACTTGCATGAGGTGATTGCACAGTAAGGCCCCTTTCACACTACTGGAAGATTGTTTCAAAAACGGTGGATGTAAACGTACAGTACAAGACCGTAGTCAGAGGGAGTTTTTGGGGGTTCACTCCCCCCCCCCCATCATTTTATGAACAAGATATATATGGCTTTATTTATGATTCAAACAATATCAAAAATAAGGTACACGTACAAATAAGGGGGTTGTGTTACCATAAAAAGCACTTCAGAGAGCGTCTAGAGTTGTTTAATATTTATAGCTTTTCCTAGCCTCCGGCAGTTAGGGGTTTTTGTTGCCATGAAAAAATTCAGATAGCCTCTAGAACTATTTGTCATTTAGAATTTTTTTTCTACCCTTCCGCAATTAAGGGATGTGCCCACCAAACACCCCCTGAAATTATTGGCTGGCCACGGCCTTGGTACAGTACAATATTATATCAGAAAAGTTAAGACAGATTATCATTTTAAGTATCAATTTTTGTAACCAAGACTGTACACTCAGCTCACACTGAAAGGCATCAGGCTCACCGTGACCGATTACACTATGACGCTTTATTATCAGCTATATTACGTGCCGTGAAAGTAGATCTTGACCCACACCCACTTCGGTGGTCGCATAGTCTAAGGCACTGCTTTCACAGTAGACTAGACTGCTGATCATGGATATATCGAGGTTCGAATCTCGGTTGGGTGTACTATGAGTGGTTTTTCCAAAATGATTCACCACTCTTACTCCAAGTAAATTCGAGTACACTTCCTCTTAATATAACCTTCATCTCTAAAAACATTAGCGTAATTATTAGGCTATATCAGCGTAAACCCAAACGGGTAGTAGACCACGGTGCTAAAAAAATTGACCCA
>CABEEJ010005621.1:0-10696 GCA_901482245.1 Timema douglasi | reverse complement strand
CCCCCCCCGGAGGTTAATTCATCACTGTGAAATGGGTAACCCACATTTCAACAATGATACATTTTTCGGCCATGTCAGGAATTGGACCCGGGGTACTTAGTTTTATAGACAAACACGCTACCGACGGAGCTAAGGTGTCGGACAAGAAAATTGACAAATAATTGCAGAATGTTCATATGTTTGGTCTTTCATTGAAAATATAGTTATTGACTGTACTTAATAACCTCTTTCTCACTTTCTCAGCTAGCAGGAGCAAAATTTTATTAGTATCTAACAATGGTCTAATGCGCTACTCTCGTGTTAGTCTAGACTGCCAATAACGAGGAGACCAAGGTTCAAACCTCGGTCGGGTGTACTGAGGGTGATTTTCCTAAATTATTTTCCACTCTCCCTTCACGTAAATGCGTATACACTTTATCTAAATATAACCTTCATAATCCCTAAAATATTAGCGTAATTAGTTCACGAACGAACGGGCACGAACGGGTATTAAGACGCGGTGCTTAAAAAACAACTACCCACGGCATCCTTCCAAACTAAGACTGAAGTAGGCTTTGCTTTTTTATCGTGATTTGAAGAGATTGTACGCGCTACTTACTATATTGAACAAAGCAAGGTTCAAGAAAAGCTCACCTACTTTAAAATTAGTAGGTTCCACGTAAAGGCTATTAACGGCCTATTCTCAGGAGTAGTAAGGGTACCTTAAAGAAATGCTCTCGCATTAGAGTGGAGTGGTGATAGAACAGTGATATATCACCTCAATGCACCCAACCGAGATTCAAACTTAGACCTCTACGTCTGTGCGTATAGCCCGCACGGTTATCGAGATACAATGACGATAAAACAAAGATCTCTGAGTCAACGGAACTCAGTATCTTGTGAGCTTGGCCCTGATGACTATTGGTTTATTACTGTTTCCCTGCCTGCAATTGAAACCAGTATAAGACGGCAACCATCTATTCATTTAGCCATTATATGGATCGAAAGTGGTTTGCTCTATCTACATTTTGTATTCAATACATCCAAACCCACTTTGATGGACACATGGTTTAAAGTTTAAACCACTCTGGTATTAGATTGTAATGCCATGACCGGGACATCGAGGTTTTAATCCCGGTCGGGTATTTTTCCTAAATGGTTTTACACTCTCCCCCACGTGAATTCGGGTGCATTTCCTCTAAATTCAAGCTTTCTTATCGCTAATACATTAACGTAATTAGTACATATGTATTTAACCCGAAAGGAGAATGAGACGCGTTTCTCCAAAGGCAACGTGCCATGAAATATGTTGCGAAATCAGGGACATCCTGTAAACCAGTTCACTGTTTTAATTATTAATTAAAACCATCAAAGTAATTTTGCCAAATAAAACCCTTGAGGCGGATTAAACAGTTTAGGGGCAGAACTACATTTTATTGGTTTCTAGAGAGAGTCACTAATAGTAAAGTCATTGATTAAACGCGTCTGTAAGATGTGGAACGCCTTAAATATCTTTTACAAAAAGATTAAGAAAATTCATTATGGTTATTATAGTCAGTATATCATCTCTAGGCGAGTGTCTATTAGGAAAGAAGAGTTTCGAAATGTTTTTTTTATTGTTAGTCTACACTTTACTGTCACGTGTTGGTGACCTACATTAGTCTGAGTAAGATCAAGAAAGTTAAGTTTAGTAAACGCATCAATATTTGCCTCGGCATCACTTTGGGTAAATATGACCTCCAATGCATATGATCAGGTTCGAAGCCTTCCCAAGTCAGAGTAAAGCACATAAAGTTGTACCTGAGGAAATATACAGAGCTATATTGGGGAAAATAGATATTTAAAATGAAATAATATAAAGTTTAAGATGCTTAATAGCCAATCTCTATCGTCAGCTAGTTCAAGATACTGACTCTTGGTCTAAAGTACAGTGGTTCAATCCCGGACGATGCCTGAATATTTTAATAATATGTATGTGTTAGTAATTTTTTGCTCAGATAATGTAAATAATGAACTGGGGGACACGTGGGAAAAAGTGTCGGTTTCATACTGAGGGGTTCGCTGGTAATGGGTCAGGGTCCTGACTGAATGATTTCCCACTATCCCTCCACGCAAATGCTGGGAAATCTCTTCTAAAATCTATCGTCTTTCTCCTTTTCCTAGTAGTGTGTATATGCGGATGAAAAAACTCCCCTTTGGTGCAAGATAATATATAAAATAAGTTAGTATAAATCCACGAAATTTGCGATAAATCATTATTTTAAGTGGTACTGTGTTAGATATACGGTATAATTTTAACAAGAAGTACCTTATCTGACAGCTAGAAGAGATTTTTTTTATTGTCACCTATTACTACTCGTTCGCTAATGTGTTAAGGGATGAGGAAGGTTGAATTTAGAGAAAATGTACCAACGTTTGCGTAGAGAAAGAGTGGAAACCATATAAGAAAAAAACACCCTCAGTTCACCCCAAAGGGATTAAAATTCCAATATCCCCATCATCTACAGTCCAGTCTATTATGAGAGTTACGGTCTAGACCATTCGGCCTTCGAAGCGTCTCCAAAAAGGTTACTAAGTACATCTGCTTTCAAGTATTTATACGTCAATTCTTGTGATCTGAAGATGTCACTTTTGATATATATAAATACCCATGAAATAACACCAATAAAAGAGTAAACTTGCTAATTATGAGGTACAGTGCCCAACATTCCTTCTTACGAAGGAGCGTTGTTCCACTGAAACCAGACGTGACATTATAGAGTGGGTGTTGTTGGAATTTTTCACTCGCAGGAATACAACTCAAAGCATAGCTGGAGGAATTTTACCATCCAAAAAATATACTAAAAATGAGAGGTGTGCGAGTAGTCATTTTTCACTTACAAGTTGAGTTTGAATCGAGTTTGAATGAAAACGTTTGAGTTTTTTTTTCGAGTTCGAGTAGTATAGAACAATATTTATACGATAAATATTAATTTTCGAAGTTTAATCCCTCCATTTATAAATTAAAAGTACATATAATTTTTATAGGAATTTTTTATTTTTTCGAATAATTATAATAACCTAAATTCGGATTTTTAAATATATTAAATATAATTGAAAAATATATATTTTTAATTCTACAAAAGGAAATATTGAAGGACTCTATTTGCTATGAAATAACATCCTAAAATCAAATAAATATTAATTCAACTCTGAAACGTCTAGAAAGAAATAACACACCCCTACTAAAAGTATTCCAACATGAGAAAAATATTTCCAGCACTGCCAATTTCTCTTTCGTATAGTGAAAAATGGCGTGGCATGTTGTTTGCGATTTACCCTGTTTTTAAATTATCAACTAAACGGGCGTGAACCAAGAGCTCAAGAGCGTTCTGAAGTCCACTACAATCAGGAGGTCACGGGTGAAAGACAAGTTAGGTAGACCTACACGGAAAAACATGCATTACAATTAGTTCCATAGCCTTCCAGGTCACGCAGGAATAACAACCAATCTAACATTAAGGTAATGTAATGTCTACTTTACTTTCACGTGATGTAAATTAAAAAAAAGTACTATCATAATTCATTTGGCGTTAAATTAACGTAAAAAAAATAATCGCACAAGCAAAATGTACATAGTCTAAGAATTTGTAACGTTTGAAAACAAATTGCAATCACAAATTTAAACTTTTACATTTAAGGCGCTAACTTATTGGGACTACAAAATAAAAAGTGGTAAGAGGTCACTACGCTTGGGCGAGAAATACACCGCATAAGGCGTCTGAATACAATAAACACGATAAACAAGCCATCGAGGTATTACACAGTCGTGTTGACATCGCATGCAACATGATCGGCTGGCAGGAGCAAGTGATATATTTTACTTAACGGTATTATTTGGACAACTATTAGGCTAACGTTACGCCCCGTCAACGTGACGTTAAGCGCATCGCGATGACTTCCATTTGAAAACATGATAACCTTTACGTTACGTCAACGTGACGTTAAGCGCTTCGCGATGACTTCCATTTGAAAACATGATAGCCTTTACGTTACGTTAAGCACATCGCGATGAGACTTCCATTTGAAAACATGATAACCTTTACGTTACGTCATAGTTACGTTAAGCGCATCGCGATGACTTCCATTTGAAAACATGATAACTTTACGTTACGTCAACGTGACGTTAAGCGCATCGCGATGACTTCCATTTGAAAACATGATAACCTTTACGTTACGTCATCGTTACGTTAAGTTTATTGAAATTCCAATATTATATAGAATCGTTCAGAGAAATTTAAAATAAATGTATTAGCAACTACAACTATGTACTGTTTATAAATATTATGGACGAGGTCATAGCTAATATATTTTTGTATTGGTGATTGGAAAAGAGAGGCACACGCCCCCCCCTCCCCCCCCTCAGCCAGAGGCCAAGAAATTCTATGATTATTGAATACCTCTAGAATAAATATGGTGTTTTTATTTTGGTAACCAAGGGCAGTGGTCTAAATACTGTAAGTGCTGTAAATATATCTTCGGTGTGAGTAGTAGAAAGATAAAATACAAAATAAAATATTCAAATATGATAACTTCTTTTTGGTTCAATTAAATTGCACAGACATAATTAATGTTGATAGTAATTGTTCATCCTGCAAGTATATACTAATAATTGTGATAATTGTTTGAGTTATGTTTTATTTAATCATCAGCTCCATGGCGTGGTTAAGTCCAACTATGATACTTTCATCAGTTCGAATACCGGTCGGGTAGAAGCTAATTATTCCTAGAGTGTAATCAAATAAAGCGTTCTGGAAGAGTTTCTGAATTATATATTGGTGGCGCCCCAGGTTTTAATAACTCTTAGACCCACTTTGGTGGCCGCATGGTTTAAAACATTGGTTATAAAACTGGGTTCCACGAAAGGGTCAGGGGTTCCGTGAGACGATTATGCGTGATGGTGGTAAAATAATATTAATGATTTTAAATTGTTATGCTGAAAATTCATAAACATCCATCTCATTAGCAGCAAATCCAGTTTAATAATGAATGAAAAGAAAATGAAATGATTTTATAACATTATTAAAATATATATATTTTCTATTAAAAAGTGGATAAGTAACAGTAGCCTACATTTTTAAATTATATTTTTGTTTACATGCAAAATACTTAACATAAATGCAATAAATACATTAATTTTGTTTCAGACTTAATTTATAACGTAAACTTAATACTCAAATATATACTTATTTTTTAAGTTAAAGCTCTAAAACTGATAGTATAATTGTAGAGGGAAAGGGGATGATACATAAACACATTGAAGCTTCTCAGAAATTTTCGATAGCTTTTATAGGGATTCGTGTAAATAAACTAGTTAGAGAACCACTGGTCGAACGCGTTACTCTAGCAGTAGACTAGACTGCTTATAACGGGGAGATCGAGGTTTGAGTCTCGGTCAGGTCTACGGAGAGTGGCTTATCCAATATGGTTTTCCACTCTCCCTCCACGCAAATGTAGGTATACTTCCTTTAAATATAGCCTTCATCAGTAAAACCATGAGCGTAATTGATACTGAAAGAGTAATAAGAAACGGTGCTAAAAAAAAAGAACCTTAGCGTGTATTATGAGCCACTGAACAATAATGTAACTAAACATATTTTGATGTACCTACATTTTGATATGGTTTTTACTTTAAATAAAGTAGTACGGATTAAATTTGTTCAAGTTTTGTGTATGGATTATTGATTGATCCTCCTAAACACCGCTCTGGGTAAGGCTTAGATTATGAATACCTTTCAGATAGGATTTCTGCCAGTTTTTACAAATTTGTATTTTAGCATCACGTCTTACAACCCGTTCAGGCTATACGCTGTATGTACCGATTACGCTAATGGTTTTTAAGGATGAATAAGGCAGTATTTAGAGTAAGCGTACCAGCATTTGCGTGGAAAGTGAGTGGAAAACCATCTTATAAAAACCCTTCTCAGTACACCTAACCAAGATTTGAGCCTAGTTCTCCCCATCATCCACAGTCTAGTCTACTGCGAGAGTAGCGGGTTAGACCGTGCGGTCATCTAAGCTGGTGACAAATATAAAATAGATCCCGTTTGTAAAATGACATTCAACGTGAGTATAAAAGTTCGTGCCAGCCAAGTCCGACTTATTGAACATTTTGATAGGCGTGTGCTTAGCAAAGAGAGAGAAAGACAAAAATCAATCCCTTCGGATCGTCATGAAAAGGCTCACGAATGAGCCGGAGTAATGATACACACCGCTTTGCCTGTGAGCTTAGTCTTTTGTGCGACACGCGAGATACCCAGGAATATAGTCGAGTAATAACAGACAAAAAAAAACAACTCGCGGTCAGGGAGTCACAACTCCATATACTGTACACACATGCACGACCATAGTCACACATGTCGTTTGAATTTAACCATCTCGTTTCAATTTAAAGTGTGTTTTGCAATAATATTTCTAAAGGAAATATAAAGTACCGTATATATATTTAAAAAAAAATTGTCTTATTCATGCTAAAAACTAATGATGCAGAATTAATTAATCATCATTTGTTCATGACTCATGTGTTTATGTTTATAGGTATAATATTATGCTCAAGATGAATTTTCCTTACACCACATGAAAAAAACATATTTATTTTTTGTGACCAATATTGATAACATTTTACTATATTATCATCATTATCATTTTATAGGTATTGTTATTATACAATTAAAGTGACATAAATATAACATGACTTGACGTATAAATATATGAGATTAGATCTAGTAAATATGCTAACTGTTAGATAAGATTGGACTGTATCTGCGCCTGTAGGCTACCTGTTCACTTATGGGGTAAGGTGATAAGGAAGGTAGAGCTATGGGAAACGTAACCACATTTTGACGAGGGAGAATATACAATCTTTCAAAAAAAACTTTTAAGTAGACCCAGCTGAGATTCAAGCCCTGACTTCTCCATCACCGGAAAAACTATACTAAACGAGCCTGACATTTAGAACACGTGATCCACGTGAGACATTTCATATTATTGAAAATAAAACTTTGAATTACACCAGTAAAACAATTACTCATCTTAAAATGTTCAGACGCATATCATTTATAACGATCATTTGAACTATTTTCTAGTAATAAATAAACAGGATTTATTAGTACATCTCGAACTTCTTGGATTGTTTCTTTATTTTTTGGAGGCAAATGAGTTTGATATATTTCGAAATAATTTTTGTTATAGCTTATCTCTTTTAAAACCAACTCAAAGAGTTCAAAAATTAATAATTGAAAATAATACTTAATTTTGATAGACCGTTTAAATCATTGGAGAGCGCGTCTACCTACTATACTATCGGGTTTAGATTTAATTAACAGAATTATAGAAATCATAATCGTTGAGGAAGATGGGCCTTCCCCCCTCATTGATGAGTCCACGCAATTAAACTTGAAGTCGTGTACTGATACAGTACGCCGATTCAGAAAGTCCACCGTTAAGCACCTCAAAATAAAAAAATATATACTAAACATGCACAAAATCTCTTTTCTAAGCTTTATTGAACTATGTTAATAATGAAATATTGACGTCCTTATACTTTCTATCATGTAGATGACTTCAAGGAAATTAGAAAAATTACCTAGAAAGCTATAAAAGCTTCTTTAAAACCCTCTAGTAAAATAATAAAATATATATAAAATAGAAATGTTCATTTTGTAATGTAAACGATAGAGAGAAAAAAAGTTGTACAGTCCATTTATCGTAGGAAGGACCTTATCTGAAAGATAGAAAAGTTACTAGATTTACTTTCACGCATTCATACGTCAAGTCATATTATATGCAACTGTCATTTTTATATTAAAAAACACCAATAATAAAGTAATAATATGTTTTCAATTTTGACCTAAAAAATTATTTGTTTGTATTTTCAATGAGGTTCTCCCTGTGAAAATTGTACTGAAGGTAGTCTGACTCACAGGAACAATGTCCCACGAAGAAATTTAGAAGAACATGACACCGTGCCCAGCTCAGGCCCATAAGTACGTAAAACCACCGATGCGATGATTATATCAAGCTGACACAATTATCAGAAGAATACCCTCCATCACGCGGTCCAAGTTCTACTCCCGTGCTTTCGAGTTTTCACAAATGTCGTGCTCTGTAAAACTTTAGGGTTTGTTATCAACTGTGACAACCGCTCCCGTCGTGATCCAGGTGTGACTGGTGTGGAGGTCGGATGTGTCTCTCTCTCGCACACACCTCGGTCACTAGCGCATTGCATGCAACTTGCCGAGCGAGCTCCGAGACGGTAAGAACGGGTGTGGGGGAGTGAGTACGTTACCCACCACACACTACTCTACACTGCGACAGCAAACTTTAACGTGCGCTCGAATGGGTGGCTTTGGGTGAGAGCCTCCCTTGTCCCCCGCTCTCAACCCCTTATTTCTATCTTGTACAGCGACTTCGTGCGTCACAGGGCTTGGCTGACTGAGCATCGATACACTTTTTATAGTTCAATTCACCTCAAGACGGTGTGTACCAGTTTATTATTGGGTTATTTAACGTTTATGTCCAAACAAACACTTGATATATTTCAATTCACTGTGTGTGCATATACAATATGATAGTTACTTTAATGGGGTTGGGAGGATAAAAAGAAGCATTTTAGAGGTAGTCTATCTATATTTGCATGGAAAGAGCGTGGAAAACAATTTAGGATAAACTACCCTCAGTAGACGCAGCCGGGATTTGAACATTGATCTCCCCATCATCATTAGGCCAGACTAACACAAGTGTGACGCCTTAGGGCTTAGACCATTCGGCTACCGAAGTGGATTCATATGCGAAACTGGCCCACTCCATTCTGGCCTAAGTAGGTGTTGTCTTGTATTTAGTATAGCGCCGCACTTGAGGTGTTTTAACTCTGACTATGAAACTGGCTTGCAGTCTTCGTTATAAGTTACATCTTTTTTGATTCACCAGTGATAGGGAGATCAGGGATCAAATCCTCATAGAATGTCCTAGGCGGTATTTCCTAAATGGCTTTAAACTATTTATCAATGCAAATGTCTATATTACATGCGCACAACCCAGAAAGGTAGTTACTGTAGACGCGGAGCACAGCTCTAGGTTGAATAGGTTCTGAAACTTGTTCTTAATTAACCTTGTGTTCGAAATACAATGTTAAAAGATTATTAAACCCCTCCTCCACAGATGAGAAAACTTTAGGACCAATATTAAAACATTTTTTTAAATACGTTTATCCTTAATATGCACATTTTAATCAAACAAAGCCCACAGTGATACTGGCACATGAGTAAATTTGTCATCCACGATAAAAACAGATCCTACAGACTTAAGAGAAAATAAGCTACAAAACTAACAAGAGAAAGATATAATATTTTGAATTAGCAGAAATACTATGATAAGAAACACGACAGTCATGAATATTCTTGACTGAAATTCTAGGTTAAGACACACTATAGAATTAATTATTACCTAAGGGAAATAAGTAATTATCACTTAAAGACAATAAGTAATTATTACCCGAAGGAAATAAGTAATTATTACCCAAAGGAAATAATAATGCAAGACACTGTTTAAGTGACTATTACTTTCCCTAAATACTTAAGCAAGATAAAGGATTGAAGTGACTACTATTGATGGAAATGCTAAGTTATTATTATTATCATTAGCACCGTGTCTTACTACCCGTTCGAGTTATACGCACGCTAATGTGTTATAGTAGGGTGATTGTGAGATGAAATGGAGGACCTACTGTTTAACGTGCCACGGTGGAGGCCTGTCATTCCCCACATTCACAAGTTGTGAACGTCACGTCTTGTCAGAGGTGAAGGAAGGGTTTTGCAATCAGATAAGTCCTTTCCAGGACCGAGCATTGAATCTCGTACATCCAACACAGAGGTCTGAAACCTTACCCGTAGACCGCCAGGTCACCTGAAATTCTATGTTAAGACACACTGTAGAAGTGATTGTTACCTAAATGAAATACTAATTCAAGACACTCTGGAAGTGACTAACTCAATGGAAATACTTGGGCAATAATATAAGTGAATATTTTCGACAGAAATGCTAAGTTAAGGCACACTGTAGAAGTGATTATTTCCTAAAGGAAATACTAATGCGAGACACTCTGGAGGTGACTTTAACTCAATGTAAATACTTGGGCAAGAATAGAAGTGAATCTCTTTGACGGAAATGTTAAGCTAGGACACACTATAGTTTAAGTGTTAAGATAGTGTACCGTAACTTTCTCAGACTTTTAGACGCACGCGACGCTAATATTCCTCTTTTAGGAGAAGAGACACAAAGGGCAGCCAAACTTCACGAGAAAATATATTGTCAGAAAAAAACTTTTAAATTAAACAAGCTACATGTAAGAACAATTTAATTCGGTGTATTTTAAACGAAAAACAACACATTTAATGTAACTTTCTTAAGAGTTACTCCCTAAACCTAAAGTTCTGAAGCTCGTGAACTTTTTCATTGTCAAGAGCGAGAAGGTTACTGTTTGTAGATTTGAATTAAGAACCCTCCGGCGGACCAAAACAATTACGAAAAATATTACTACGATAACCTTAAACTGACTTAAAAACACATCTCCTCCTAGATAACTCGTAACTTAAGCAAATAATACAGCTTGAACCAAGAATCTCATCGTAGTGAGGTTTTATTTGGCTTTCATTAGAAAAAAAGTGGATTTGAGTTTATA
>CABEEJ010005620.1:31243-48053 GCA_901482245.1 Timema douglasi | reverse complement strand
TCGCTAGACAACTGCTATTAGGTGTTCACTGGACAAATGCTATTAAGTGTTCACTAGGTATACTGCTACGGGGTGTTCACTAGACAACTGCTACTAGGTGTTCACTAGACAACTGCTATTAGGTGTTCACTGGACATACTGCTACTAGGTGTTCACTAGACAACTGCTATTAGGTGTTCACTGGGTATACTGTTACGGGGTGTTCGCTAGACAACTGCTATTAGGTGTTCACTGGGTATACTGTTACGGGGTGTTCACTAGACAACTGCTATTAGGTGTTCACTAGACATACTGCTACTAGGTGTTCACTAGACAACTGCTATTAGGTGTTCACTGGGTATACTGCTACGGGGTTTTCGCTAGACAACTGCTATTAGGTGTTCACTAGACATACTGCTACTAGGTGTTCACTGGGCATAGTGCTATTAGGTGTTCACTAGACAACTGCTATTAGGTGTTCAATAGACAACTGCTATTAGGTGTTCACTAGACATACTACTATTAGGTGTTCACTAGACATACTGCTACTAGGTGTTCACTAGACATACTGCTACTAGGTGTGTTTACTGGACATACTGCTACTAGGTGTTCACTGGACATACTGCTACTAGGTGTTCGCTGGACATACTGCTAATAGGTGTTTGCTAGATATACTGCTACTAGGTGTTAACTAGACATACTGCTACTAGGTGTTCTACTAGGCATACTGCTACTAGGTGTTCACTGGGTATACTGCTACTAGGTGTTCACTAGACATACTGCTACTAGGTGTTCACTAGACAGACTACTACTGGGTGTTCACTGGGCATACTGCTACTAGGTGTTCACTGGACATACTGCTAATAGGTGTTCGCTGGACATACTGCTAATAGGTGTTTGTTAGACATACTGCTACTAGGTGTTAACTAGACATACTGCTACTAGGTGTTCACTAGACAACTGCTACTAGGTGTTCACTGGACATAATCTACTAGGTGTTCGCTGGACATACTGCTAATAGGTGTTTGCTAGACATACTGCTAATAGGTGTTCGCTGGACATACTGCTACTAGGTGTTCACTGGACATACTGCTACTAGGTGTTCACTGGACATACTGCTACTAGGTGTTTGCTGGACATACTGCTAATAGGTGTTTGCTAGACATACTGCTACTAGGTGTTAACTAGACATACTGCTACTAGGTGTTCACTAGACAACTGCTACTAGGTGTTCACTAGACATACCGCTACTAGATGTTCGCTGGACATACTTGCTAATAGGTGTTCGCTAGACATACTGCTACTAGGTGTTCACTAGACAACTGCTACTAGGTGTTCACTAGACATACTGCTACTAGGTGTTCACTGGACATACTGCTACTAGGTGTTCACTAGACAACTGCTACTAGGTGTTCACTAGACATACTACTACTGGGTGTTCACTGGACTTACGGCTACTAGGTGTTCACTAGACATACTGCTATTAGGTGTTCACTAGACATACTGCTACTAGGTGTTCACTAGACATACTGCTATTAGGTGTTCGCTAGACAACTGCTATTAAGTGTTCACCGGGTATACTGCTACTAGGTGTTCACTGGACATACTGCTACTAGGTGTTCACTAGACATACTGCTATTAGGTGTTCGCTAGACAACTGCTATTAGGTGTTCGCTAGACAACTGCTACTAGGTGTTCACTGGGTATACTGGTACGGGGTGCTCGCTAGACAACTGGTACTAGGTGTTCACTAGACATACTGCTACTAGGTGTTCACTAGACAACTGCTATTAGGTGTCCACTGGACAACTGCTATTAGGTATTCGCTAGACAACTGCTATTAGGTGTTCACTGGACAACTGCTATTAGGTGTTAACTGGGTATACTGCTATTAGGTGTTCACTGGACAACTGATATTAGGTGTTTACTGGGTATACTGCTACGGGGTGTTCGCTAGACAACTGCTACTAGGTGTTCACTAGACATACTGCTACTAGGTGTTCACTAGACAACTGCTATTAGGTGTCCACTGGACAACTGCTATTAGGTATTCGCTAGACAACTGCTATTAGGTGTTCACTGGACAACTGCTATTAGGTGTTAACTGGGTATACTGCTATTAGGTGTTCACTGGACAACTGATATTAGGTGTTTACTGGGTATACTGCTACGGGGTGTTCGCTAGACAACTGCTACTAGGTGTTCACTAGACAACTGCTATTATGTGTTCACTGGACATACTGCTACTAGGTGTTCACTAGACAATTGCTATTAGGTGTTCATTGGGTATACTGTTACGGGGTGTTCACTAGACAACTGCTATTAGGTGTTCACTGGGTATACTGCTACGGGGTGTTCGCTAGACAACTGCTATTAGGTGTTCACTAGACATACTGCTACTAGGTGTTCACTAGACTTACTGCTACTAGGTGTGTTCACTAGACATACTGCTAATAGGTGTTCACTAGACATACTGCTACTAGGTGTTCACTGGACATACTGCTACTAGGTGTTCGCTGGACATACTGCTAATAGGTGTTTGCTAGACATACTGCTACTAGGTGTTAACTAGACACACTGCTACTAGGTGTTCTACTAGGCATACTGCTACTAGGTGTTCACTGGGTATACTGCTACTAGGTGTTCACTAGACATACTGCTACTAGGTGTTCACTAGACATACTGCTACTAGGTGTTCGCTAGACATACTACTACTGGGTGTTCACTGGGCATACTGCTACTAGGTGTTCACTGGACATACTGCTAATAGGTGTTCGCTGGACATACTGCTTATAGGTGTTTGCTAGACATACTGCTACTAGGTGTTAACTAGACATACTGCTACTAGGTGTTCACTAGACAACTGCTTCTAGGTGTTCACTGGACATACTGCTACTAGGTGTTCGCTGGACATACTGCTAATAGGTGTTTGCTAGACTTACTGCTAATAGGTGTTCGCTGGAAATACTGCTACTGGGTGTTCACTGGACATACTGCTACTAGGTGTTCACTAGACATACTGCTATTAGGTGTTAACTAGACATACTGCTACTAAGTGTTCACTAGTCATACTGCTATTAGGTGTTAACTAGACATACTGCTACTAGGTGTTCACTAGACAGGCTGCTATTAGGTGTTCACTGGACATACTGCTACTAGGTGTTCACTAGACATACTGCTACTAGGTGTTAACTAGACATACTGCTACTAGGTGTTCACTAGACAACTGCTACTAGGTGTTCACTGGACATACTGCTACTAGGTGTTCACTGGACATACTGCTACTAGGTGTTCACTAGACAACTGCTACTAGGTGTTCATTGGACATACTACTACTAGGTGTTCACTGGGTATACTGCTACTAGGTCTTAACTAGACATACTGCTATTAGGTGTTTGCTAGAATTCTATTTTTAATTGTTTGCTTAATAAATATTAAGTATGATTGTTTTGTGTTTTATTGGAGTGTCTCATGTAGATACCTTGTGTTTCAGTGGTGGATTCAGACCTGTTTTGGACAGCGGTGTGGCACCCCGAGGCACACCACCCATCTTTTTTCCACCGCACCTTACGTCACATCTCACGTCACAGTTCAGCCCACCTCTCTTCCCGGGACTTAAAGGTGAGTGCTACTTTATACACTTGTACTATTGTCCTGATCGGTGTCATACCTTAGTGGTAAGGAAGTCTTACTGCTAAGACCTTGGCAGGTATACACTTGTACTAGTGTCCTGCTCGGTGTCATACCTTAGTGGTAAGGAAGGCTTACTTCTAAGACCTTGGCAGGTATACACTTGTACTACTATCCTTCTCGGGCTCATAGCATAGTGGTAAGGGAGTCTTACATTTGAGAAGAGGCACCCTGACTGTCAGATATACATGTCCGTGTGTACGTGTCCACCAAGGGACCTCAAGCGGGGCGCGCATAGTCGAGGATCAGCCCGATTAACTGCTTTTACATTGTCAAACCGTTCCTTGAAGAAAAGGTGCTACGCCCGTTAATCAGTTGGACTAGGAGGCCTTTGCCTCACATTGTCAAGTCTCTCAGTACAGTGTAGTCGGCAGTCGCCAGATCAGTATGATGTTCAACTTAAGTCCCAGGTACTTAACACTGTTCACCCATCATATCTGCTTTCCAAACAGCTGGAGTGGGGCTAGCCTGTAGAATTTTCGTTTCCAGGTGAAGAGTACTAGTGTGCTCTTCTCCCCGTTAATACTTGTCTTCCGGGTGGTAATCCACCCTTTCAATTTCGTTAGGTGTATTTGGAGTCACCTCTCTATTAAATACCCTCGCCACTACCCCGCTACAAGAGCTGTGCCGTCCGCATACAGTACCAACTTGATGTTTGGGGATTTAGAAATGTCGTTCACATACAGACTAAAGAGCACCAAGTCCACGAGGGAACCCTGCGGCACTCCAGCCCGGATGATTCTGACTTGGGAAGTGGCGTTCCCAAAGGTAATAGAGAAGGTACGGAGGGATAGATAATATTGTACAACCTTAACTAGGTAGAAAGATAGGGTCAAGAAAAGGAGTTTGAAAATGAGACCTTCATGCCAAACACGGTCGAAGGCCTTTGCCACGACAAGGAAGACAGCACCAGTTTACCTATTGATGTTGAAGTTCCTCGTGACCTGCTCCAAGAGTCGGATAAGTTGGTGAAATGTAGCGTGTCTCACCCTAAAGCCAAACTGCTAGTCCACCAGGATACCCGCCTTGTGAACATGTTGGGTTGGTCTTGTCAGTAGAAGTTTCTCGATCAACTTGCCCAAATAGTCAAGAAAGCTGATCGGTTGGTAGGATGAAGCTAGGGCCGGATCCTTACCCGGTTTATGAAAGCAGAGGACTTTGGCGTGCTTCCAGAGCTCAGGGAAGTGACTCGGGAGCAGGACGGCGTTGAATAACTCCACGAGGAAGTCAATCGCCTACAAGGGCAGCTTTCTGAGAACCCCGTTATTGATACCGTCGGGTCCGGGGGCCTAGTTTAGTCTTAGAGTGGCTAACGCCCATGACATTTCTGTCGCCTTCATGGGTTCAGGTTCATCCAAGGGTCTATATGGGACCGCACAGATGACCTAAGCCACGTGTGCAATGTTCACTGGGTTTGACTGGTCGTCAGTCGGTACTAGTTACGCCTCTTAAGTGCTCAGCAAGAGCATCAGTCTTCTCATGGTCAGAGTTGGTCGCCCCATTTCGTTCTACAATAAGCAGCCTTGGTGCGGGGATCCACATCAAGTTACTCGTTATGCACCACAGGGAGCTGTCTTGTACGCACACGTTCTCAGTCTTGTCCTTCCAAAGGACACTGTTTGGTATCCTTGGACCATCTCGCGAAACGCATGGTTCCAATTGGCCTTGTCTACCGGGTCCCTCAATCTTTGCCAAGCCTTCCTCAGCTTATTTTTCTTCCGAGCATGCCTGAAGATATAATCGTGCAAATAAGCCTGTGGAGCCCTCGTAGGACGGTGCTTCGGCGTCGAAACTTCGAGCGCTCCCTTGATGGTGGAAGTTATGACCTCCACACTGCAATCGACTCCTGTTGCTGCTCGAAAGGTAGGGAAATGGGGGGTCCCAACCTCTTTCTCAACACATTAATCAACTTGTCCCAGTCAGTGCGCTTAAGGTCGAGTTTCTCGAGAGAATCTATGAAGGACAATGCGCGTCCCAGGTTCACAAGAAAGGGAATGTATTATTAGTATAGCTCAGATAGAAACTTTAGAACCAATCGTCGTCTGATCCATCTGATGACAAATAAGTCAAGGACGTCCGGAAAGCCAAGGGGATTTTGAGGGTAGTGGGTGGGTGTGAGAGGGCTGGAGGCAATCAGGCCTTGTTGATTTATGAAGTTGCGTAGCAATCTGTCACGAACGTTCATAATCCTTGAGATCCACGAAGGATGATTAGCGTTGAAGTCACAACCAATTAAAATTGGCGTGGTACCTCGAAGCAGAGCCTCCATGTCCGTTCCAATATCTCAGTTGAGCCGGCGGTAGAGATGTTGCACGTAATTTTTCATTAAATTTAAACAATAAAAAAAACACTGATAGTTCTTTACACAATTTTAATTTAATTAATAATGATAGTTATTACCTATTTTTACTTTATATATGGATATTGAACATATTCACGAGACTCAGGTGACTATTTCCACCCTCTACATCCACACGTTGGCTCTCCCTCATACCGAGTGTCAAGCCTCACCCCTCTGCTCGACAATGTACAATAGGCCGGCCTCCTGGAATCCAAACTTACAACCATACTTTTGTGGCTTGCCTGCACATTCTTTAGATTCCACCTTTCCATCACCATAGTTCACTGGTCTTATTTTAAAAAACAATGCAATGTACATGTATGTTTACAAACGTAATCACTAACAAAAACGACCTTAGTAACTTTATATGATCAAAATATTCATACTAATTAACATATTCTTATGAAAGTATAATTAATCAGCCTAATCCATATATAAAACTGGCTGCTTCAGGGAGAGAAGTAGATGGAAATGAGGCGCACTGGGAAGAAGTGAGATGGCATGATGGTCGAGGCCCCTTCGGACCATAACGGCCATCCCATCCCTGCCCACATCCCTCGATCGGTCACTCCAATTACAGATAAACTATGCCAACGAGAACCTCATTGCAAGTGGGTTTCTCCCAGCAGCATTACATCAAAACGATGATTTGCCAGGAAACTTTAAAGCTCAGCCTTCTTCCCCGTGACTCCGTTGGCGTTCCAGAATGTGACCGTGAGCTCCTTCAGCACTGGTGGTCCTCTATTCGGGTGCACTGCCATGAAAGACCAAGTAGAGGATGATGTGCTCCATGACCCGGTTACCGCGGTTACTCCTCGGGGATTACTTGACCTTCCTCAAAAGACTCGATTTAAGGTACCGTGGATTCAAACCCGGAATACCCTTGATTAGCTCAATGCAATTTTTGAGCTTTGCAGTCTCCTCCTCTCGAGTGTAGGTGGTGGTGGGGAGGGTAGTGGGAGGAATGGGGTGGATGGTAGGGGTGGGGAATGTTAAGAATGGATTTGGAGGTGTGAAGGGTTGGGGTGGAGGAGCGGAGGGAAAGTAGGGGAGGAAGGAACGAGGAGTGGGTGTTGGGATAGGTAGAGGAGCGGTCTTGGACGGGTTCTTGACCGAAACGGAAAAACCTGGCACGGCTGGCTTTGGAAGGATGGCTTTGATGGGTGCCTCGGCCCGGGGAGGAGGGGTTGGTCTCCCTGACAGTCCACTGGCGAAAAATTTCACAATCGGCTTTGATGTCGGACCTGGAGTCACGGTCACCTTCCGTACTGCAACGTGCCCCAACCTTTTGGCCGTTAGACTGTTGCCCATTCCGAACTTACCAGTGGCATTGAATCGCCTGGCCTGTAAAGGAATATGGAACTGATTTTCTGTGCAAGTACCGAGTCACAGTCATGACTTTTAACCTCTTTGTATCATTAATTAATACATACCTTGAGGTTAAACTAATAAATTAAGGCTGTAAATAACTTACAGTTGTTGATAGTAATAGTGTATTGAGATGAATAATAGCACAGGGTCTTGGGTATAGAAAAAAAAATTCTTGGGATTTGGGAAGGTGCGTTTAAGGTATGATAGGTGACCTGGTGGTCTAGGGGTAAGGTGTTGGACTTCTGTGTTGAGGGTCCGGGGTTCAATTCTCGATCCCGATACAGATTTATCTGATTACCAAACCCTTCATTCCCCTCTGACAAGACGTGTTCACAACTTGTGAATGTGTGGAATGCCAGGCCTCCACCGTGGTTCGGATTCCACGTTAAACTGTAGGTCCTCCATTTCATCTCACAATCACCCTACCATTACACATTAGCGTAAGTGCGTACAACCCGAACAGGTAGTAAGACGCGGTGCTAATAATAATAATAATTTAAGGTATGATGGTGCTTGTGGGTCAATAATGACGGTCGTTGTTTGGTCAAGTCCGGGTATGGGGTTGGGAGGATTTTCTTTTCTTAGGATTAGGTCTGGAGGTGATACATTTCCATTCCCCATCTGGGGTCGACCCCAGTACCAGTATTATTCTCTGAGTCGTATAAAACCTAGTCGGTTACCCCATTGACATCTGGTCGTGACAAAGGTAGTAATGGCATGAAATGTGCGATTTGTGCGTGAGGGTCGGGTTAATGGTTAGGTTTAAGGATAGTTTGGTGAGGTGGTCACCAATTCTGCTGTCGTTCTAGCGTAGTTTACTGTCAAGTATTTGTAGAAAAAAATGTAGGTACTAGAAATGTTACACATAGGGTTTATATATATATATATATATATATATATCTTCTAGGATTATCAACTAGGGATTTTATAATTTTTTAAATTTCCTTTTGGGTTTTTATATATTTATTATGTTTTAGTTTATATTATACATTTAGATGTATAGAATAAATAAGTGCTCAACTAAGCCAGCCTGGGTCTGGCCCTGGAAAGGGTTGGCTAGTGGCACACGGGTGTGAGGGAGAATGGGGGCACTCCCTCTCTGTGATTTGTTGTTGTGTGTGTCCCCCAAGACCGTGACCGACTGCAAGGTATTGCTTTGCAGCTGATCGCATATTATGTCTTTCAGCTACTGGTTGGCACCGTTAGGATCAACGCAACTTAAAACCTCACACAGACTGTCCTGGATTTTGTTGTGTAGTGGGGATTAAACTCTTTAATTTCTTGTGTCCTTATGTTGGCGTCCTCTCCGGTGTCCACGTATAGTCTTTTGCTCTTTTTATAGGTCTTGTCTTCACCAGGAACAATAGGCGCGTCCGACTTCCTTTAGATCTCAACTACGAATGAATGAGTGTCAACTTTTTGTTGATAGTTTCCCAGGATATATGCTCCAAAGGTCCAAAATAGCTCAAATGAAGCACACCAATCACCACACCAAACATCCTAATATATATAAACTCGGGATCCCAGAGTAAAAAAACGCGCGATCCAATAGGAGCTAATGGCAGAAAGCTTTTTTTTTTGCCTCGGCCACGTTCCCTGTATAAATCTTCTTGTTGGCGTTAGCTCTTCAGATTCAAAGGCTGGTCAACCAGGCTGCCACCTAGTTCCAAGGGAGGCTGCACAGTGACCCAACCCGAGTGTCCGACACTAGGTCTCGGAGCCAATCATGCCCATGCAGTCTGTGACCAATACAGTGGTATCGAAGACGTCTGCTCCGATCTCCCACTATGGAGGCCTATCAACGTTCCAGTCAAAGAGGCACTACCCGTGTCCTCCGTGACGTCTGTAGGATAGGTTTCAATAGTCCGTTCTACCAGGATCACAGACTCACTAGCTAGTGGTGCTTTGACCCAGTGAGACTGTGGGATTGGAAGAACACTGGGTCTTATATCAAGGCGTCCAATATAAGGATGTTGGGAGTGATCAAAACGCTTCAATCTGTGAAACCGTAAGTCTGGAACGGGGTCAAACTCAGTATCGTGAGGACAATTGAGGAGATACTTGAATAAAAATTTAGCAGCTCTAGTTTATAAAACTGAGATTAATGGCCAGAGAGCTCGCTATGATGACCACACTACACCCTATATCTAAAAATGTTTGTACTACCTTTGTTAACGGTGGTGACCGCTCGGTCGGTATAGCTCATTTGCGGGACCACTCCATGGAGTTTTTTAAATTTATTTAGGTTAACTTGAGTATGAACATAATGAGTCACAAAACACTTTTCTCTCGCTGCATAACACACTTAATATCATGTCATGTAGTTTCTTCGATTTATTTGAATCCATATGATATAATTAATATTAACTCATTCGCACAATCTTAGATTGAATCAATTTGTTTATAGAAGCTCGTTTTATTAGGAATGAAATATATTTTCGGCTCCTTTATCTTGGTTCCTCTAGATGGTTGACTCTTCCTGTTTTCTTTCTACCTATACCTCCATCTTTCCTTCCGGCATTGTCTGATAGTTATCATCATCTTCACTCAACTAGATACTTTCGTTTCGCGTTTCACTTCTAACTTTGTCTATGTTTTCTTCAGTTTTAAGACCACCAACAACATCTTCAGGTCAGCACGATGAAGCTAAAACGGCTTTTATAACACAGCCAAACATAGATTTGTATGAATAACGCTTTATTACATCGTGATAAGCTTTGTTTTTCATAAGCTGAATAAACCTCGGTCCGGTCATGGTGGCGTCAATGGTGCGTCAAAACTAGTGATGGGCATAATCGAATAATTTTAAGATTCGAATAATCATTCGATTCTTTGAAAAATAATTGAATGAATCGAAAGTATCATTCGAATGATTTTGAGAAGTAGTAAATAGTCGGTAATAATCGGATGTTAGCTACTTCTAACTAAAAGTAGTTACTAGTTGCTCGTTTTGCTTTGTGCTACTATTCTCTTCACCCTGCTGTCGGATCTCCCAAAACTAATACATTTGCTTTCGCAGCTTATCAACATTTTTCTATTACTGTATTTAGTTCCTTGTGCCAGTGTCAAAAACCAAAGTACAGCCACAACAAAATACCATACAGTGAATAAGTGAACGCATTAGTCACATAAGTACCTCGCAATTAATATCAATACTTTTGCGTACGATTAATAATAAAATAAAGAACATACGTTTCTCTTTGTGTATAAAATAGTCTAAATAATTGACCCTTTATTATTTCCTAAACACAAAAAAAGCTTACAATCCTATTTATATATCGGGTAAATGATAAAATACTTTCTATTTGAGTATTTGAATCAATTATATGCTTCACTTGGAATCAAACACACGATTACTACTCGACAAATGACTGGATAATGATATTCTGTGTTATAAGAATATACAATTATTTCAATGAATACAATTATAATACGATCTGAATATTACGGCCAGGCATTGTTTTATTAAATACATAAAAGTATAATGTACTTATCTATTTAATAAATCTAAGTCAACGTTAAAAAATATTTTCTCTCAAACCGTTTGTGTTATATGCGTTTAGTTAGGAAGGTAACATTTTAAGAAAATGAAAAAAAACAATCTACGTAGTAATGTAGCAAAATAATGGAATCATTTTGTAATTTTCATTCGAATTATTTTTGGCTGATATTCGATTGTAAACTGTACAACCACTTAAACATTGTATTAGAATCATTCGAAAGCGTAAGGTCGATTATTGTGTAGCAATGGGGACTATTTATTTAAAATGAACCTAATAGAAATGAAGACCTGTATAGAGATAGCCTAGAAACATTCATCATAAGGTCGATTTTCCTCAGCACTTCTGGCAAGAGAGTGGTAAGAGAATGAAACGGCCAGCTCGCGTCAAGTCATCTACTGTTTTCACTCGAATGATTTTGAAAGAATCGAATGAATCGATTATTTAGAATAATTGAATGAATCAATTCTATTGATCCGACTCTGGCCATCACTAGTCAAAACTAGTGACTCGAGTTTCTGCAAAACGCGGCGGAAGCGCTTCCTCTCAGCGTTCTGTCCGTACCTGTGAAGGCATAGAGTGATGCGCACGTACTTCACGCGTCATTGTGAAGGTAATTACAATCATTTCCTGTGGTGTGATTGATAGCATCGTGGCTGTGTTCTGGCACTGTACACTTGCACTCACTTTAGCATAAAGCTCGTCATATGATCTCACACTCATACAAAAATAGTTTTAAAAATATTTAGCATTATCTTCCCTTAAATTGATGAACATGAACTAACTGCATCTTTAAAACGTCAAGCACTGATAAAGGGATGCACCAAACATTTTCGGATATTTATTTTTTTATAGAAAGCTCAAAATATAAGAGACAAACATGTTTGTTCCACTCTCGAAGTATGCCTAAACACGGCCATGGCTACAAACTGACTGAAAGAGGCCGAGAGTAACGCACAAATAGACGCAAGTTGCTGGTGTGAACTGCTTTTAGTGGTGAGGTGGCGTCACAGGATGCGACCACGTCGCCACGCCTCAGAGTGACCGTGGTCGTGGATTGACATCGACAATTTTAAGACTATCCCACATAGAACGTAATCCAATTACTACGTGATCAGCAAACTCTCGGCCTTTGTCCAAACTTTAAAATTGAAGAGCGCCAAAAATGCAAAGATTTTTAGCTAGTTCTTCCGCGGTTTTTTTGTTCCTAACGGACGCAACTGCACAAACTTGGTTAAATGATATTGCTAGACCATTATATATTTAAAACCTTTGTCACTATTTGTTTGTATATCATTTAGATCCACTTGTCAACGAATATTCATCTAGTTAAAAACCACCGGCTCTTCAACTTTCTTGTGCGACTCACATTTCTTCTGACACGGTTTGGTAAGTTTAAAATACAGGTAAAGGGCGTATGACCCAAAATTATAGCATATTAATTAAATATATATATATATATATATATATACATCCTAAACCAAACTTGAATGAGTGCATCAAATATAAATTAAGTGTATACTTTACTCACAGTGTCTACTCAAAGTGTGAAATTATGGCGTCTGGCGCAAAGAGTTTTGGAAAAACCAAATGATGCAAAGATGTTATATTTGGAATGTTAGAAATACTCGGGCAGCTTCATTAAGTGAACTAAATACTATTTCACTCAACCATCAATAAAACGTGTCGACAATTGCCAATTACAAGCAATATTCACTGTATACTAAAACATGTCTAATAAAGAGGAGAAACATGTCGATTAATGCCTACTTCTTTTAACTTTATAATGTTGGTTCATTTACATTAATATTCGTTATGGAATCTATACAGCTTCTTGCGTTATGTATCTTATAACATGTCGAACATCTCTTCGTTTGTAACAAAATAGCTTGTATCAGACTGACCTTGAGGAACAGGAGCGATAAGTTCTCGACTCCTCCAATTGTAAACATATCGAACCGTTTCAAACAACGATAGTACACATATCTATTAGAAATAAAGGTTTTTGCATGTTTCATGGACTTTATAAACTCAAGGCATTTCTCAACACATCTGTAGAAACCAAAACTTTGACCAAAACGCTCTCCTAACGCAACACGGTTTCACCCTCAGCAGCTCGCAATCTCTTACAAAACAAAGGAACCAGATTTACCCGGAGGTAACTTTGACAGTAGCCCTTGTATATATACATACAGTAGCCCCATGGCTTCTTTGGTGCTGACTGACCGCACACAACTTACTTCTAACAGTTGCTAAACACGTGTTTTTGCAGATCATATGGTTCGGCGTAGGGATACAAAATTTGGTCTGGTAACTTTTCAAAGCTGTCAGTCAGCACCAAAGAAGTCATGAGGCTACTGTACAACTATTATTTTAACATTTTTGTATAACTTCCTCCGTAATGGCCATTTGCAAGGGCTACCGTCACAGTTGCGAGAATATATACCCTGATTTTGGTAGATAGAACAAACAGTATCTGGTATTTACCAAAGTTACTAAAACAATTTTAATATTTTAATGCGTCAATTCATGTTATCTGTAGCTATCACTTTTTATACATCTTATCAATATACATAAAATAACACAAATAATAAATAAAATTTTATAAATATTGACAAAAAAAAGTTTGTTTCATCTAAACTGTTCTTACAACCAAAATCAAAATATAGAAGTGTTATCATCATACGTGTTTGTATAATATTTACAAGTGTTATCATTACTTGTGCAAGGAAAGAGAAGTGTCACAAGCACTAGTTCAGGTACAAAGAAGTGTCACAGTCAGTAGTTCACGTATAAATAATTGTCACAAGCACTAGTTCAAGTACATAGAAGTGTCACAGTCACTAGTGCAGGTACTTGAAGTGTCACAATTACTATTTCAGGTATAAAGAAGGGTCACAATCACACGTGCAGGTACAAAGAAGTTTCACAATCACACGTGCAGGTATAAAAAAGGGTCACAATCACACGTGCAGGTACAAAGAAGTGCCACAATCACACGTGCAGGTATAAAGAAGTGCCACAATCACACGTGGAGTTATAAAGAAGTGTCACAATCACACGTGCCGGTATAAAGAAGTGTCACAATCACACGTGCAGGTATAAAGAAGTGCCACAATCACACGTGCAGGTACAAAGAAGTGTCACAATCACACGTGTAGGTACAAAGAAGTGCCACAATCCCACGTGTAGGTATAAATAAGTGTCACAATCACACGTGCCGGTATAAAGAAGTGCCACAATCACACGTGCAGGTATAAAGAAGTGCCACAATCACACGTGCAGTTATAAAGAAGTCCCACAATCACACGTGCAGGTACAAATAAGTGCCACAATCACACGTGCAGGTATAAAGAAGTGTCACAATCACACGTGCAGGTACAAAGAAGTGTCACAATCACACGTGTAGGTACAAAGAAGTGCCACAATCCCACGTGTAGGTATAAATAAGTGTCACAATCACACGTGCCGGTATAAAGAAGTGCCACAATCACACGTGCAGGTATAAAGAAGTGTCACAATCACACGTGCAGGTATAAAGAAGTGTCACAATCACACGTGCAGGTACAAAGAAGTGTCACAATCACACGTGCAGGTATAAAGAAGGGCCACAATCACACGTGCAGGTACAAATAAGTGTCACAATCACACGTGCAGGTACAAATAAGTGTCACAATCACACGTGCAGGTACAAATAAGTGTCACAATCACACGTGCCGGTATAAAGAAGTGGCACAATCACACGTGCAGGTATAAATAATTGTCACAATTACACGTACAGGTACAAAGAAGGGCCACAATCACACGTGCAGGTACAAATAAGTGTCACAATCACACGTGCATGTATAAAGAAGTCCCACAATCACACGTGCAGGTACAAATAAGTGCCACAGTCACACGTGCAGGTATAAATAAGTGCCACAATCACACGTGCAGGTACAAATAAGTGTCACAACCACACGTGCAGGTACAAAGAAGTGCCACAATTACACGTTCCGTTATAAAGAAGTGTCACAATCACACGTGCAGGTATAAAGAAGTGTCACAATCACACGTGGAGTTATAAAGAAGTGTCACAATCACACGTGCAGGTACAAAGAAGTGTCACAATCACACGTGCAGGTATAAAGAAGTGCCACAATCACACGTGCAGGTACAAATAAGTGTCACAATCACACGTGCAGGTACAAATAAGTGTCACAATCACACGTGCAGGTACAAATAAGTGTCACAATCACACGTGCCGGTATAAAGAAGTGGCACAATCACACGTGCAGGTATAAATAATTGTCACAATCACACTTGCAGGTACAAAGAAGTCCCACAATCACACGTGCAGGTACAAAGAAGTGTCACAACCACACGTGCCGGTATATTCAAGAGCTAGTATCTCTAGTTCTTGCTACGTGAGGGCTACCATTACAAGTGCAAGTCTATAGAGTGGTCGCAGGTGCTCCTGAGCTCCGCAATCGAGTTGACGCCTTAAAACCAGCCGGTGATATAATAAGTGGTCGTAACACGGTTAGCGGGATTGTTGCCACGCACAGCGCTGTTATCGCCCCTAAAACTCCATTACCAGCCGACTAGCTCCGCAAATACCCCCCAAAACTTCGTGCAGATAAAATAAAAAACAACATCAATTGGGAATATATTGCCAGCTGCGTTTACAATTACCTACTGTGGGCCCGCCTACATTTTACACTCACCCAACACGCTTATTTAATTATTTTCAATACTAGGACTGCCCATTTAGCAGTCAAGTTGGGGAATTTGGTCATCCTTAAAATTACTTTTTATTTTTGTTCTTAAATAAAGAACAATATGGTGTCAGAAATATGGTTGTGTTAGCAAAATAAATAAATAGTATGGTGTACAGCACAAACCTTCTTTCTATTTCATCTTAATATAGAAACATTTACTAAAAACTCGTAATATTTGTGAAACGTAATCATATACATTGTTGGAGAAACATTACACCAAAGAGCATAAAAGAAATAGTATACACTTTCACAGAAACAACGATAAAAGAGGACCATCTCTGTCCACCAAAAAGCATAAATGAAATAATATACACTTTCACAGAAACAATAATAAAAGAGGACCATCTCTGTCCACCAAAAAGCATAAATGAAATAATATACACTTTCACAGAAACAATAATAAAAGAGGACCATCTCTGTCCACCAAAAAGCATAAATGAAATAATATACACTTTCACAGAAACAATAATAAAAGAGGACCATCTCTGTCCACCAAAAAGCATAAATGAAATAATATACACTTTCACAGAAACAATAATAAAAGAGGACCATCTCTGTCCACCAAAAAGCATAAATGAAATAATATACACTTTCACAGAAACAATAATAAAAGAGGACCATCTCTGTCCACCAAAAAGCATAAATGAAATAATATACACTTTCACAGAAACAATAATAAAAGAGGACCATCTCTGTCCACCAAAAAGCATAAATGAAATAATATACACTTTCACAGAAACAATAATAAAAGAGGACCATCTCTGTCCACCAAAAAGCATAAATGAAATAATATACACTTTCACAGAAACAATAATAAAAGAGGACCATCTCTGTCCACCAAAAAGCATAAATGAAATAATATACACTTTCACAGAAACAATAATAAAAGAGGACCATCTCTGTCCACCAAAAAGCATAAATGAAATAATATACACTTTCACAGAAACAATAATAAAAGAGGACCATCTCTGTCCACCAAAAAGCATAAATGAAATAATATACACTTTCACAGAAACAATAATAAAAGAGGACCATCTCTGTCCACCAAAAAGCATAAATGAAATAATATACACTTTCACAGAAACAATAATAAAAGAGGACCATCTCTGTCCACCAAAAAGCATAAATGAAATAATATACACTTTCACAGAAACAATAATAAAAGAGGA
>CABEEJ010005620.1:11002-30996 GCA_901482245.1 Timema douglasi | reverse complement strand
TTCGGGCTATACGCACTTACGCTAATGTGTAAGGGTAGGGTGATTGTGAGATGAAATTGAGGACCTACAGTTTAACGTGGAATCCGAACCACGGTGGAGGCCTGGCATTCCCCACATTCACAAGATGTCTTGTCAGAGGTGAAGGAAGGGTTTGGTAATCAGGTAAATCTGTGCCGGGACCGAGCGTTGAACCCCGGACGCCCAGCACAGAAGTCCGACACCTTACACCTAGACCGCCAGGTCACCCTGAATAATAATACAACTTAACAATGATGAGTTATTTAGTATAGCAAATAGAGGCGGAGATATAATCAACATAGGAAATTTCTGCTTATGTTAAGTAGTACACCTAAAGTCATTTTCATGGGGAAATGAAAGCTTCCATTTTGTTTTGTTTGTAATGGTAAAAAAATGCTTGGATACAAAATCTAATCAAAATTATTAGAACGAATTTGTAGGAAATCGATTTATTTTCTTTTTGCCTTTCAGTAAACCTTTGGGTACCGCTGACCCAAATATAATGGGTTGCGGATGATGGAAGAGATTCGTTTCTTGTTTCAGCATTCCCTGGGCTGTGTTCGTGCTGTCCCATCAAGCCGGTGACGAGCCTAGGTCCCTGGGACCAGGGAGCTGACCACCGCTCCTCTAGTGTTGCCGAGCTGCGCAGGAAGGCCCAGGAGCACTCGGCGGCCCTCCTCCAGTCCCTCCAACATGTGGCCAGCTTCCAGCAGCAAGCTGCCGCTAACTTTCAGCACCATCTCTCCAGCCTGCCTCTCGGACTCAATCTGCCTCCACTCTCCACGCTACAAGCCCTCGCGAGGAAATCTGACAACACCGCCACCCTACCCGCTTCCCCGCCGGGTTCACCCGCTAGCAATAGAGATTCGCAACAGTCGTAGACTCGTCCGCCAGCAATACTGACTCGCAAAATTTGTAATCTAACTCGCTAGCAGCAAAGACTCGAAACAGTAGTAGGCTCACCCGCTAGTTACAGAGATTCGCCTCAGTAGTAAGCTCGCCCACTAGCTACAGAGATTCGCAACAGTAGTAAGCTCGCTCTCTAGAAACAGATATTCGCAACAGTAGTAAGCTCGCTCTCTAGAAACAGATATTCGCAACAGTAGTAAGCTCGCCCTCTAGAAACAGATATTCGCAAGTAGACTCGCTCACCAGCTACACGAACTCTCAACAGTCTTAGACTCTCTCACTAGCAACATGAACTCGCAACGGTCTTAAACTCTCCCTGTGGCAACATGGACTCGCAACAATCATAGGATTTCCTGCTATTAACATGAACTCCCATCAGTTGTTGACTTTACCGCTAGCAACATGAACTCGCAATAGTTGTAGACTCTCCTGCTAGAAAAGACTTGGAAAACGTGTAGACAAGGTCGCTGAAAGGAGTTTAGCGGTGAGCCTAGAAGATATCTTTGCTTTTGCGGCATAAGCTGTTAGGGACTTTGACAATATTAATAATCTAGTGTACTATATTATTCACTCTCAAATATAAACAGTGTAATAAAGTTTGTCAATACTATAACATTTTTAACTACAAATCACTTGAACAAAGATTTTTTTCCCCTAAGCTATTGTAATGTTGTAGACCCTAAGAAATTCATTGCTATGTAAGATAGTAATAAATTTTGTCATATAAATTAAAATTAAATGCACACTAGTGGAGACAAGTAATTTCAAAATAATTAGGTTTGAACTCAATCAAAGTACATAAAGTGTATTTAAATGGTAACTTTTAAAATTTAAAAAAATATTTATTCATTATGAAAGAAGAAATGGTTACGTATCACACTTCAATTTCAGTGAACAATAAGAAAAAGGTATTATTAACTTTATTCTTTTTCCTCAATCATTTATGTATGTATTCAATGAGTTTGCCAATAAGAAATATATCTGATAATTAAAAAAGTAAAAATATAATTTTTAATATATTCATACGTAATACCATATATTCTGGAGCTATTACTTTTAACAGATGCTAGATAAATATAGTGACCTCTTTTTAATGTTGGTCACTCTACATTTATGTTTATATAATCTAAAAGGATCTTTCTATTGTCACTCGACTAGGAAAAGTAAACCCTAGATAAAAAATATTGACTTGTTAACCTTGATTATATAAGTAGGTATGCCTTAATTTGTGTTTGTGTGCTGGCTTTTAAAGACTTATCCTAAGACTTATTCTCGAATATGGCCTATCCTCATGCCGTAAATTTACCATTTTGTAAACGCTAACACAACTTTAAATGGGTATGTTTTTTCAACTGGATATCAAGCAAAGTACTCTTGGATTTATAATATGTATAACTAAGGTATGGTATGGCTTTTTAAAAGAATACTTCATTCTATTATGTTAAAGGTGCTTACATGGTATAGCAGTCAGACGCGTTGCAGACATTTAAAAATATCTCATTATTTAATCAATTGTTTGATATTTTTAAATATAATTTTAAACTAAATGTAGGCGAGAATTATCAATAGGTTTCTGACAAGTTAACAAGTTTAAGTTTTACGCTTAAATTTAAAAATCAACGATGCTTTACGCAATATATATCTGAGATTAAAACGAAAGGTTGAAAACTTAGATTTAGGCTTCCTCAATCAAATAAAGTCATGTTATGATAGGGTCGCAACAGAATATTTTAAGATAATGTGGGATTGTTTTATAGGGCTTTGTGTACCCTATTACACATTGAAAAACTACTTTAAACGTCAACTTTAAATTTTTCAACTGGTCAGAACTTACACCTAAATTTTGGGTAAAGCAGGGTTGAACGATTCCTAACACCTTCATCAATAATCCTGTATTTCTAAACATCTGCAACGCTTCTCATTGCTCTCCCATGGAACACCCCTAACAGTTTTTCTAACACAATTGGAAGCTGTCAACAGTAGGCAGGCATTCTTGATAATAAATTATCCCTCAGATGGTGTGCAGCTTTGCCTTATAATTTGGTTTGAATCCCGGTAGGGTCTAATACTTAATCTTCAGCTGAGTTACATTTTAAGGGGAATCAGTGATTCGGAGCTTACTATTACGGAGTTCTTCCACAATAGTATCCGTACTTGTGTTAAACACCTGAAAAATAATACTTTAAAAAACTGAATCTAATCGTGAATACATAATTAGGCTTATATAAATAAGTGCTTTTCTCTCCAAAAGTAAAACCACTTGAAATTTGAAAATATTTTTAAAGATTTAAATTTTCCTTAATCAAATAGAGGCCCAATCGCAGTTTAATTCTCCTAATTCAGTCTTTGCGTTGGGTGAACACCTAAACGTTACGATGCGTCTGATGAACATATATGTTAATATTTTATTTTATTTAGTATATTTAAAAATATTGTACGTTTATGAACAAATTTTTGTTTCTTGGATTGTTAGATAACGCCCTCCTTGAAGTGAGTTATAGAAGCCAATTATCATAATAGTATATCCCTTGTACGCGAGCTATGGTAGGATTGTGATAGAAATAAACTTATTTTACAGTTAAATGTGTATGTAAGAAGGTTATTCCTATTAGAATTCTGATATATTTAAATCGGTCAACGTTTGTACTCCAATGAAAGTGGGTCAAAAAGACCGGACAATATATATTTATATATATATATATTAATAGAGTCACTTCTTCATCTTTGTAAATGAGCTGCAATAATAAAACTGACTACAGAAAAAATGTTTGATATATTTATAAAAGGAAGCATTGAAGGGAGCATTGCCATTAGTGGAATTAGTTATAAAATAAATTTAAAAATTACAAGAGAGAAAATCAAAGCATTGTTTAACCATTATTCAACATAACTGATAAGTAAAATCAAAATCATCATTGAAACTATGCCAGCTCTTTATTTTTTACCTGGATTCATATTTTCGTGGTGACATTTCATAATTTATTTATTTATTACGGACCCCTGTGAAGATACGTGGTGTAACCAAACATTTGTTAGTAAGGATAGGTACTAAATTTGTTACATGTTGTGTTTAGCAGTATTACATAAGGAATTAACTAGGTATAGTAAGTAAAGCCACTATTCATACATTGCCTGCCAAAACTTGTTGTGAAATACTGTTGAGGTCGCATGTTTGAAGTGTGCCAGTGTGAGAGATGTAGAAGAAAAGGATTTGAGTGTGAGGATTAAAAGATCTGAACGGGTCCTTAAAATATTTAAAACATTGGTCATGGACTTATATTTCATATTGTTACATATTGAATACTGGGAAAAGAAAATAACTATAAAGAAAACCTTGGCCAACATATTTACCAGATATTGCAAGATGATTGAAGAAGAAAATATTGTGTCCTGTTTACAAACCAGCATAATTCTCGGAGATTCCCAGACGAATGATAAGAAGGTATTGGGTCCTGCTTACAAACCAGCATACTTCTCGGAGCTTCCCAGACGAACGAGGAAGGTATTTGGGCCTGGTTAAAAACTAACACACTTCTGAGGGACAGACAGCACACTGAAGACAGAAAAATGTTACACCCTGACAGTTAATCTGTGCCGGAAATGTGTTGTTCTTGCACTTAGATAATTAATTGAAAAAGGCTGGAAATTTGGTCATCACCCTTAGATATCAGCAGTATAAACGCCCATTTATCCTTACCCATACAAAAAACAAAAATTAATGCTGTGTCTGATAAATATATTATACACATGTATGTATACCAGCTCCCCTGTGATCTGAATGCTTTACTACACCTCTAAACACCAAACAACAACCAACGCTCCAAATATGCTCTTCACAACAGAATAGTAAACTAAATGGGAATACAATGAATAAGGTATGGGCTCACTTGAATAGTAACTAGACTTATTATTAGCATGGAGCAAGCTCCGGGTAAATGATAAAGTTGCCTGTTCAGACCAATAACATTCTAAAAACAGATCCTCAGGCCTATAAAGCCGATATAAAGAGTATAGAAGGTAGAGTCGGGTGGAGAAAGCGAGCTGATTGGCTGAGAGTATGACGTCACTCAGTACGAAACCCAGCGCGTTAAATACAAAGCTATATCGAAGACAAACTAAGTTTTTAAAAATAAGTCACATTTTGGAATAAAAAAAATTAATAAACCTTTAACATCCACACCAGTGTCCAATTAACGTCATTACTCTACTTATTTTAAAACATATTTATGTGTGGCTGTTTTAGGTATTAAAATATACCTGTTGTGTACTGGGTGACGTAATTAATGACATAGTCTTATTTCTCCAAGTGGCGCTACCATTCTATTCTCTTCACATTGGGTAAAGCCATGGTAGATATTCTAAGTCCAAAAACACATTACTCAAGTTAAAAACGCTATGTTTGTGGATATCTTAAAACCCACCTTCACAAATTTTATACATGTGGTGCAAAACAAACTAAACTATTTAAAAATTAATTGTATGTGTGTATACTCGTATTTAGAAAAGTGTTTTTCTATTCCTTCCTTCAGAAATTTACAGCCATAAATTTTAATTTAGTTTCAATAATACACGTATGTATTATTAACGTGGGGATAGAAGATTTATTTATTGTTGCATATTTTCATATTATTACATATTTTACGACATATTTTGACTGATTTTTTAAAACATATTTTTGCACATATTATGTAGGTTAGTACTACATAAAAATCCGGGCTCTATACATCAGGGAAAATGCGTGACCTCCCAAAGAGACTTATATTTTAGCTCTAAGAGACCAAAAGGAAGTATTTAGTAAGGAGATAGGTTGATAATCTCTTCTCAAGCGATAGAAGAAAGATGATTTTTTGCAGCAGCAGTATTCGAGATATCTGGTGTCTTGGGTCATGTTCTTCCAACTCTAGGATATGTAGTGAGAGACTTATTCGCACTTCCAGCATTCGATGTAGCCATTTCTTGTGATGGTTCATTCGCAAGTAAGTACATCATGTAATTGGGGTCATAATTAGATGATCAGGTTGACAGTTGGTTTTCTTATCAAGTGTTTTATGATACACGCCTAGAGTTGTTTGACATATTCTTGCAGTATAGATATATGAAGATAGCCTCCCGTTGGAAACCAAAACTTGTTGCGGATAAGAGTGACGATTCATGATATCAACAAAGTGACTACCGCGCCTGAGTTGTCGTTTGTTGGAGATAAGTATTCGACAAGGAAGATAGTATAATGATTGAGGACAGCAATTTGTTGGGCGTTGAAACTTAATATGAATTACTGGGGTGAATCTCACCAAAGTGGTTTTGTTGGATGAGGATATGTATGTGTGTAAAGATTAAAGGATAAAATTATATTGGATTGTTGGATTGGAAGATATAATAAACATCAGAAAGATGCCAATCTATCCTTACCAAAATACTTATCAGAGGAGTGGGGGCAGGGGTGGAGTGAAAAGGAGGTCAAATCGGCCTAGTTCTGGTCAGAACACTTACCCAAAGACGTGGGGAAGAGGCAAACTATCCCAACCAACACGCTATTAGGAAGAGAAGAAAGTATTAAAAAGAAGCAGTTGAAGTAATCTAGACCCACGCAATCCTGGAGGGAAAGGAAATGAGATAAGAGAGAATAGAGCCAAGTAATCTCGTAAATCAACTTTACAGTGGACTGGTAGGTGATAGAGCCAGAAAGAGGCTAATTGGATAGTTTAACAGGTCTCGCTAGAGTTTTATAGGACAGGAATCCATGGGCGTAGCCAGGGGGGTAGCCGCGGAGAGTAAAGACCTGGATAAGGTTGACGATGACAGGGAATAATCTCAATGGACTATGCTTACTAAGTGTGCACAGAAAAACTAAATTGGATGACGGGGAAGAATCTCAATGGACTATGCTTACTAAGTGTGCACAGAAAAACTAAATTGGATGACAGGGGAGAATCTCAATGGGCTATGCTTACTAAGTGTGCACAGAAAAACTAAATTCGAAACAAAAGGAGGCATTTGAGATGGAAGTGCTTTAAAAAAAAGGTTTTCAGGAAATTCAAGATTTTTTTGTAATTTTGCATCAGAGAAAACTAGCCTTAGTTCATGGGCGTAGTCAGGGTAGGACAGGGGAGGGCGCTTGACCCCCTAAATTTTTGGAAATAGATCCAAAGTTAAAATGTTGCTCCAAGGAGAATTGTTAATATCTTAAAGTCCCCACATACCATCCACATATGGTCATCATATTTAAGCTTATCTAACATGAATTTCATGTTGTTATGTGTTACTTTTAAGTGGACGGGGTATCCAAGGGGTACAGAGGGAAGTAAATTGACATTATGAAGAAGAACTGCTTTAAGACTTCTTAAAGAACTGTTCACAAAGAATCTCCAATCAGTGGGATCGTATTTAAGGCCAAGCACATTAATTAAACCCCCTATATCGTTTCAGTACACAAGTTCATCCGTTTTAGAAAATAATGTTACAAAATCTGACTCTCTGTGTCCATACCATTAAAATTTAGTGCCGGAGGCAAGTCATTTTTTTCTTTCAGTCGTGATCCTAACAGTTCTGCACTAACTTTTGGTAGATCCAAGTCTCTGTCTAAGTCATTCAGTTCACTTTGCATGACATGTTGAGGCGACTGGGATGTTTTGACAGTTTCAGTTTCTGCTTCCATTTCCGAAGGTAGGTCAGATTCTGATGAATCTGGTTTTTTTTTTTTTGTTTGTTTTTTTCAGATTCTATGGGGGATGTGGAATTGGCACATCATCACTATTAGGAACAGGACGAATGGCAGATTTTAAACCACGGCTTGTCTACTTTTACTATTTATGTCTTTCACATTACATAAACAAAAATAACAATCTGTCAAATGGTCTTGAGGCTCACGCCACACAATGGGAACACCAAAAACTAATGATTTCCGCTAGCTGTTTAACCACTGATACATATTCACATTACATGAATCACACACACTGTGTGGGCACCATTATTTGTATTGCTCACCTAGTTTTATGCCAAATAACCTTTATTATAAATATCATCCATCTCTCGGCTTTTTTGGCAGCGTATAACTTCCACACGTATAACAAAATAAATAGGGATGATTAACACACGCGTGACGCGACATTTTAAGAAACAAAACTTTTGTTTGCAAAGCTTACTTTACATCTGCATCCGAAGAAGCTTAAACATTGACTGAAAAATGACAAAATAACTTGCTTTTAACCATTGACAAAACAGGAAGACGTAACAATACAGTGTCAATAGGTACCCAATATACAGGACAAACATCGACAAGCCTCCATTGTAGGCTTTCTATGGAGGTCGAACATCAACAGGAATTTACTGTTTACTTTATATGTAGATCAAATAATGTCATTGATAAAACCTCGACAGACCTCTATTGTTTGCTTTCTATAGATGTCAAACATCGACAGGCTTATATTGTTCGCTATCTATGGGGGACAAACATCGACACACCTTATTGTTTGCTTTATATGGAGGACAAATATCTACAGGGCTTTGTTGTTCACTTTCTATGGAGGACAAATATAAACAAGGCTATTGATACATTTCTATTGGAGACAAACATCTACAAACCTATATTGTTTGCTTTATATGGAGGACAAATATCTACAGATATAATTGTTGACTTTTTATGGAGGGCAAACATTTACAGAGTTTTATTTTTCGATTTCTATGGAGGAAAGATATAAAAAAAAGACTATTGATCAATTTCTATGACAAACATCTACATGCCTAATTGTTCACTTTCTATGGAGTAAAAACATCTATAGACCAATACTGTTTGCTTTCTATGAAGGATAAGAGCTTATATACTCCTCAATAAATACTGTAGAAACATTGCTCTTACCATGTGGATAAACTCGAAATAATAAATACTTAGAATATCAGTATTCCCCTTATCGGTTATTTAAGGTGGTGATGCAGGGAATGCCAGAAAAGGTCAGTGGTTTTGCAGATATATCAAAACTTTTTTGGTCAAAATAAAAAAAATATTGCTTCAGTTGAAATAGAGAGTTTAATTTTCTTCACATTGTGATATAAACAGTTTTTTAATATTTGTCAATTGTGTCCTGGAATTTAATGACAGCTTTTCCTCTTCATTTAAATTATGTCACCATGCTCATTACTGATATTCAACGACTATTGATATCACCATGGGAAGAAAATTAAACTCTATGTTTATATAGAAGAAATATTTGATTTATTTATTAAAAAAAAGTTTTGCTGTAAAAGCTACAAAAACACTGGTTTATACCTCGCGTTTTCTACATCCCCACCTTAAGAAATGTAGTTTCTTTGCTTATGTTGAAATATAAATTACCTGTAATAGTTTTAATCAATAAATTACCTATATAAGCGTTTACATTAAAGCATTATCAGCAACATATTTAAAACAATGTCTAAATGAATATTTATCAAGTGTATAAAACATTTATAATTATCAAATACGTTATTATCTATAACGCACACTATTTATTATGTACGAGTAAAAAAAATAAATTCAGATTGCATAACGGAAAATCATAGCAGCATTTTAAAATGTACCATTTTCAATATTAATTTTTATTTATCATTATTTAATATTTTGAATCATTCATAGCAAATATGAATTTATAAAAACAAATATATCTCTAAATGTTTTAAGAGCCAATATAGTGTTTTATTTTTTATATTACAATACATTCTTTCGAATGAGCTAAACGCTGTTTTTTGCAATGCATTTCATAATTTTATACATTAAAAACTACGATTGGCCTATTATATATGGTTACTTGCTTACTTGTCTTTTAAACGATTGTGTGCAGCATCTAGTTAAAGGCGTTAAGGGGGAGTATTTTCCGAGAGGGTGGGTGGATAAAATAGGCGAGGGGTTGAATAAAAATGGTAAGAGGTTACATTATTGATGTTGTAATAGTAATAATCACAATACCGCAACTAAATAAAATTATTGTAAATATATCCTATATACGAGAATAAAGCGCACTTAGGCTGGACGTTAATAGTTAGTCTTGATCAACACTTACAGTAGCCCCATGGCTTCTTTGGTGCTGACTGACAGCTCACAACTGACTTATGACAGTCAAAATTCAGGCATTTACCTAAATTTGTACTGCCAGAAGTGACAGCTGCTAAACACATGTTGTTGCATATCATATGGATCGGCGCAGGGATACATAATTTTGTCTGGTAACTTTTCAAAGCCGTCAGATATCAGCTGTGAGCTGTCAGTCAGCACCAAAGAAGCCATGGGGCTACTGTAGCAATGCAAGATCGGTAAAAGATCTTGTCCCAAGGTGTGTACAGACAACTTGAAAGATCGTTCAAACGTAGCAATGAAACTCATATTTGTAGCATTATATAAATGTTGGTTTTAAAAATGTTGCTCTGCACTGAACTAATCCATCGATAACTGTATTAGGCCAATCATTATCCCTAATATATTTACACTTTAACTTCCAAAGTTCAATCTCAGAAGAAAAGTCACGAGTATTTGGGGAAACAATCTTGGGTAAATTTCACAAAAGACTTTTAAATCGGAGTTAAAAAAAATTAAGGTTCCAAGCAGTTGGGATAAATATTTTTTTGGATTTTATATACTAATCTATTGTGAGTCACAAAAGTTATTTTAGCTTTGAACTTTTCAACGAGCCTAGGCTAAGTCTTCTTCCAAAATAAACCATCGTTCTACCATATAAATGGAAACAATTCGAAAGGTTCTGCTTTAAAAAAAATTGTTTATTAGGATTAGAAGAAAGCACAAGCAGCTATGTTCGTTTATTCATTAGGGGTCAGATTAGATAGTTAAACTGGTCAGACCAGTTCTTTTTGAAATTGTATAAAGTTTTTGTTTGCTGCAAACAAAGTCCTTTAGCAAAGAAGATTCATGCAACAAATCATGTATCATTTCCATAGAAAAATGTGGTCAGTATTACACTAAGTTATTCCTATCAATGTTGTTAGATCTATTAAGAATAAAGTTAACTAATCGCGCGATGGAATTTGAAAAATGATTGAAGAAGTATTTGAATAATTATTTAAATCATTATAAAGTATTCTTACCTACTGAACATGACGTTATTAATTTTTTTTTAAATCCTGAAAAAAAGAGTATTATTCATTTCTAAGTACAACCTTTCATTCAAATTGTAATAAGAACATTATTTAGGGTAAACGTATATTATATTAGAAGTACAGCCGCTAACTTATCCATTGCGTCATATTCTTTCATCAAATAAATTAAATTAATTCAATCTATACTAGTACCAATATGTGTTAGATTAGTCATATTATGTTATAAATTTAAGACCAATCAAAACTAAACAAAAATAGAATATATATTACAAACAAACAAAAAATATACCAAAGAGGTCAGTCATAATGAATGTAGACTAGTCAAAGAAATACCTGTAAAACCGCAACCTAAGTTTCTCAAAAACCAATAATTTACCATAAAAACTATAAATATTTCCAAGTATTTTTGGCCAAGTTAGTTATTTATTGAACATATTCATTTTGGTAGGAATATTTTCATCCCGCGACAAAGATTAATTAAATCAAACAATACAAATTATTTGTATTCCTTGTTAACGATTTTGTTTATCTCAAAGGTTCAATGGTAAAAAAATTATACAAAATAAGTTTGAATTTATTTTAGGTGATAAACATTCTTTATTGAGAAACATCTTACGCATGCAGGCTATATTAAATAATATGTTACCATTATAAGAAATCAATTTAACTAAATAAAGCACAAATATACCATTTGACTCTACCAACTTAACAAATATATATTTATTTAATATAATTATAATTGAAAAATTATGTAAGAAATAAATACAATCAAGCCAACTTTCAACAATAACCTATGTATCTACCAGTTGTCTTTGTTAAAATAAAACTTTGTTAACAATAACTTTTAGAAAGTATGCAATTTATGAGATATTGCTTGCAAAATAACATACCCCTTCGTTTCTTATGTACATTATTTGTAATTTAAAGTTGAGTGTGAAAATTTATTTAAAGAACAATTAGTTAACATTGGGCTTGACTTGATAATCATTCAGGATATAAAAATAGAAAAGAAAATAATTTTTAATAAACAAGTAATCTAACGTAATGACACTGTCTGAAGCCCTAAACAAGTTTAATAGCTTTTCAGTTGTATATATAGGCCTATGTCATTTAATAAAAGTAAACAAAATCTTTAGAATAATAAAATACAATTACTACTAAATTCTAAATTTGTTAGTAAAATGGGCCTACCTGTATTGTAATTACAAACATAAGCTACTCGATGTTACTAGTCACCACGAATATTATTTGTATTATTTACTCTTACTACCCCACTCGGTATATCCTAAATTAATCATGCCAGTGGGGTGGGGGTTGAGAAGGTAGAAGATAGAGAAAATGTAGCTGGATTTACGTGGAAAGAGAGAGAGAAACCCTTTCAAGAAAAACATTCTTAGATTACCTGGTTGGGATTCTTTGAACTCCGACCTCTCTATCACCGTAGAACCAGACTATATGAACCTAACATTTAGCCCGCGTGCCCAACGAATCATGAACCAATACATACATGCATCATTTCTATACCCAACAAATAAATGAACTAGGAGACTTTCAAGTTGAAGGCATTCTATTGTACAATTTTTAAAGGAAATACCTTTTAGAAAAATACCAAAATATTTGTCCAACAAAAATTATTAATATTTTACTATACAATTAGTGTTCTTTTATACATAATGATAATATCTATCAAAATTGACCACTGCAGATCACATAACTTAAGGTGTGATGGAAGGGGGCGCGAGAAAAGATAATTAGTGTTTTTGCAATTTTTAGAGCTAAACTTTGGTTTTTGCAAAATAAACAAAATATTACTCCACTAGAAACATAAAGTTTACATTTCTTTTCATGATGCTATCAACAGTTGTTGAATAACTGCCATTATCATGGCGGTATTAGATGAGGAACTTTTTAAATTAGGAGGAAAAAATGTCATCAAATTCCAGTACACCCTTGACAGATATTAACAAAATTGTTGAAGTCTCCAGATGAAGAAAATTAAACTTTATGTTTCTACTCAACCAATATGTTATTTATTTTGGCCAAAATAAGGTTTTGCTAATTGCACAAACACCCATCTTTTCTCGTATTCCTTACGTTTCCAACTTAACGTATACGTTAAAATTATGACAGTAGATCTAGTAACTTTTCTGGATGTCATATAAGGCCCTTCCTATGAAAATTGAACCGTAGTTAAGGAGTTGGTACATCGTACAGGATAACCTGGAATAGCTGTAAAAATAATCAAATAATTCCAAACGCCTACACATGGGCGCCCATAAATGGCCATATTTAATTGCCATATTTACTTTTGGTTAATTTTTTTTATGGAAGAATCAAAATTATATGCGTGGAATTTGGTTGCAATTTGCTATTAACAACGTTGAATCATCAATATCCGACTTAGCAGAGAGAAAAATTATAAAATGTAGATCTCGGGTTCTCTTTTCAACAGTTTTCTTTTAGTTTTTTTCTCATTAATAAACTTGTGAAAAAGATAATGTTTATTTTCAATTTGTTAAGCTAAAACTCCTATTTATTTCTTATTAATTTTTCAAAACAATTTTTTTGTGTGCTAAAATTGGCTCATGAAACTCATATATCGAAATGATGTTCAGATGCTTTAAGATTCCCTCCCCCCAAAGTTAAATTCCTGAAATCTTCTTTCGAGGAGGGGGTACGGGTGGATGGCACACCCCCATGTATGGGACTCCAATCAGCCCCCCCATTTGTAAAAAAAAAACATGGGTGCCGTTGCGCCTACACCAAGCAAATAAAAACCTCGCCGATCCCAAACTCGCCAACTTTCAACATCTGGTCGTCATTCTACTCTGTTAGTTCATGATATCGACTACAGTAGCCCCATGACTTCTTTGGTGCTGACTGACAGCTTTGAAAAGTTACCAGACCAAATTATGTATCCCTACGCTGAACCATATGATCTGAAAAACATGTGTTTAGCAGCTGTCACTTCTGACAGCCAAAATTTAGGTATATACCTAAATGTTGACTGTCAAAAGTCGGCTGTGAGCTGTCAGTCGGCACCAAAGAAGCCATGTGGCTACTGTAGTTCAATGAACCATAATTAGGAATGTTGCGATATTAGTTTTAAAATGGTATTGTTTGATCTGTTGGGCCCGAACATAGCCATTTGTATAAACTTGTGATTGGCCAATCCATGTTAGAAGATAAGTCCAGCCTGTGTTGTAACTATTCTGTACATGTGTACCAACCACAGCTGTCAAATCACAATGTACGATTATTATCATTGTAATAATACTTTTATTGTATTCGTTCATGTTAAGTTGATTTATTATATACTAATAAAAATGTGAATGTTACAAAATAAACCGAGTAATTTCTTCACCTTATATTCACACATAGATTAAATGGGCGAGAGTGAATTAGAAGTTTGTGTACTCATTTGATGAATCACACATGTTCAAGAGAACATGAATGATTTTGGATATTATATATATATTTTTTGGAAACTATTTGTTCGCCATTAATTAACACATTTTGGTTCTAAAACAACTCGTTGTTTGGGACCTTCATATTTTTCACAGCAATTAAAATATTGGCTAGCATATTTTATTAAAGCTTTACTGATTTAATATTAAAACCTCAATAAAAACATTGCCTTTCAACAATGAAAATGTTGAGGAAGATCCACAACAATATTAATTTTAGAACAAAAGTTTATTTATAACCATAGAGCAAAGGATTTTCCAATAAAAATATGTTAAAACCATGCAAAACTGTGCGAAAATATAAAAATTACAATCTACCGATGGTGCACCAACTGCATTTGTTGGGGGTGGTATGTTTTGGGGGGCAGTGAAAATGTAGGAAATTGAAAATTAATATTAAAAATACGTCTTCCTTTATTCCATCCCTGCCAGAGCCTTTTTCCATCTCCAAATTCCCTAAAACAACATCATTTTCAACACTTGGTAATTATAATTCCTTACTGACGAGTTGGCAACACTGCTAGCAGTCGATGAACTTAAAATGTTCAGTTGTTTCTGTGTTCAGTGCTACAGACTATAATTATAAGTGTTTTTATCTTTTGTTTGCTTGTTTTACCGAACTAAAGTGTTCCGGTGAGTATTAAAGGATCATTCTATGGTTTTGTTTTGATTAATAGTCTTTAAAACAAGTTTTTGACCTGAACATATATCTCTAATAAAATAAACAAACTATCGCGATTCGGGTATCGTAAACGGAAATTGGAAAAATAACGACGTTTTCAAAAACAAAGCAGGGTTTTGTACAAATATCTAAAAATTATAAACGGTTACCGTAGCTTATCTTATGATTAATTTTTCATTTATTTATTAATTGTAATTATTGATATTATTTTGAATTAATGGTAATTGTTCGTACATGTTGAAGCTTACTTATACTTAATATAATGGTTTTTTTTAATGTTTAGTGTTAATTTGAGGATAAAGTGGGGCGGCAAATTATGCTACACTCAATATCATTGCCGAGGGAACTGCAGGTCTTGTGGAGAAAGGCTTTATCATCGCTCTCTCTCAGTTAACTGTTGCCAAATCTCCTCGCTCTCAGTTATGTCTGAAGGTGGTGTGCTGGAGTAAGCAGCTACTGGCAACCTCGACTAACAATGAGTAAAAAAACCTTCCTTCCACCATCACGCCAGAGCCGGTACTGTGAGAGCAACAGTGCTCTCTCTACCTGGCAGTCCCACCTTCCTCCCCACCCCCTTCCTATGTGTGCATGCGCACAACAGTCAAACACCACGTCACTGGCACTGTGAGGCGCACAGTTTCATACAAAGATTTTTGTATCTTTTTCATAACCTGAGGGATGGCTACTGAAGTACTGACATTAAGCTAAAGGAATATATATTGTACTACAAAAATAAATAAAGAATTAAAGAAAAAAATACTCATTATATTAAATGTTATCGATAATATCAAGTGGAAATAGGGGGTGCTGCAGTCCCGCAGTGCCTATACACGAGCCGCCACTGTTCTGTATACTACAGTATTAACCAACATAAGGAACTTTGCATTCAAACAAACACGCCTTTTCAGATGGCATCAGAATGTTTGAATGGTTAACAGGCTTTGAAAGTTCGTATTGAGCAAACCAATCAAAAAGTGCGTAAGAACCAGTCAGTAGATAAAGCTCCAAACGTTGTTCTGTAAAAATAATAATGGGTAAATACGCATAAACTTTACTTTGGAAAAAGTCTTCATAACAACGAGAACCCGTCTAAACAGCGTTTACAATTATTATAATAAACACAAGTATCGTCAACATTTGGCCATTATGCTTGTCATCACTTTCTTTTATATATATATGCAAACATCCTTGACAACGTTAAAAAAATAGACTCCAAAGATCTAACTAAATGAATACTACCAATCCCAACTTAACTAACCACATAATCGTTTGAGAATTGAAAGGCTAGACTTGTTAATTGAAGCTATTTTGTTATTTATAATCATAACACATAAACGATTACATTAAAATAAATTATAATTATAAAGTATAATACGTGTTCTTGTGTATTATAGTTTTTAGGTTGACCCTACTGAGGAACTAGGCTTTAGATTTATTGCGTTGAGTTTAGCATTATTTTAGCCATGTGTGGGAGTATTCTCAGTGTTACATCATTAAAATATGTTCAGGACTTATTTAACACATGCGATAAACTATAATAATACATATGGTTTAAACTTGGCAATTTTTATATAGCATGGGGGACCGTTATCATGTTGGAAAACTCAATTTAAGTTATTGGATACATGAAACCAATAATTGTATTATTTATATGTCAAGTAAGCCTACTTTAATGTGTTTATAATAATTTATGTTATTTGATAGTACTTTTATTGTAAAAACCAACCTTTTTATAAAACAAGATGTAAGAGTTTTATACCTAAAATAATGAATTGACAAAACAAAAACGAACATCTCCAAATAGCGTCCAAAACATGACAGTTAAAACCCTCTCCAACTCTCCCTCCCGGCATAAACACTTCCTTCTGATTGGCCAGCCTCAAAACTTAACAGTTTAATTGTCCAGAAAACTGACTTTTCAGGTGAAACCTATCGAGTGTGAGGCACGATTGTGGCTGAATACATTGCCAAGCATGCTGACAAATCACAAAGTCAAGTAAAAAACTAGACAAATAAAAAACCTTCAACTTTCAAAACTAAATTACTTTAAATAAGGCCAAGGTGGGCCGACGGGGATGGAGCGCCCTTCCTCATAATTAATCACAAATGGATCGATCATTAACGTCGGCTGGGATTGGTTGCGACAGAAAGGGTATAAATAAGTTGAGCATAAGTAGGTCCGACAAACTATATCATAGTACTCTTCATAGAGTCGTGGAGGTCCAGGAAGATACTCGCTGGAGAAGAGCTGAGAGGACAAATAGGAAGCAAGGAGTATACACGCTGGAGAGGAACTGGGAGGACAAATAGGAAGCAAGGAGTATACACGCTGGAGAGGAACTGGGAGACAAATAGGAAGCAAGGAGTATACACGCTGGAGAGGAACTAAGAGGACAAATAGGAAGCAGGGAGTATACACGCTGGAGAGGAACTAAGAGGACAAATAGGAAGCAAGGAGTATACTCGCTGGAGAGGAACTAGGAGACAAATAGGAAACAAGGAGGGTTCTAGGAGTCATGCAGTGTGGTACCAGTTGGTGGACACCAATACGTGACTAATTTAGTCAAGGAAGGAATTGTTATTATTAAAAATAAATCATTCTCTTAAAAATAGGATTAAAGTTAGTACGGTATATGAATTTTCCTCTCAATAGTTCAGTAAAGAGTGATGGCACTTTTTTTTTATCACTGGTAGTTTGCAGATTAAAAGTTTCCATGATGCTATTGCAAGAAAGGTGGGATAGGTGTATGAGTCGGGGTATTAGGGGGGAAGTTGCTTTTAAAGAGTCACAACGCGCTCTGGCATTTTTTTAAAATGTTATTCAACGAAATATGTGTTGGGGCTGTTAAGAAAATAACCGCCATGTGTTCTGGTACTATAAAATTCCACAACCCGTCATTGTCGTTTCTTATTACGGCCAAGAAGCAATGCCAAACAAATTTAAGCCAATTTTAAAAAAAAGTTATAGTAAATAAACTCTTTATGAGCTCAATAATTTATTGTTCAACTACAGACCTACATGCAATATAGGCTCAGTTAAGAACTGCGGCGAAGATAATGTATATTTGATTTATTGGTAGAATGACACTTAGAGGCTAGGTTAGGTTAGTTTAGGTAATGTGAGCTTAGGTAAGGCTAGGTTAGTTTAGGTTAGGTAATGTGAGCTTAGGTAAGGCTAGGTTAGCTTAGGTTACTGAACTTGTCTGAAATCTCGTCGTAGCCGTAAAGGGAAATGACCACGACACGTCGTGCTATATTTATAACACCAGAACTAGTTGCGGCCATTTTATTTAACAACCACGAAACGAATTTGGTTGTATGGCATTTTTTAAACTGCCAAAACGCGTTGTGTATTTTCAAAAACAAACAACGTGAAATTTCTTGTTGTGGCTGTTTCTGTAACTCACAACGCGTATCTTTCAATCAATGAGCGTTTTATGTTATTGAGCTTAACAATACATTTTATATACCCGATTACATTACAGGAAGGTGTATGAATGATTCACCATGATCACATTACAGGAAGGTGTATGAATGATTCACTATGATCACATTACAGGAAGGTGTATAAATGATTCCCCATGATCACAGTACAGGAAGGTGTATGAATGATTCACCATGATCACATTACAGGAAGGTGTATGAATGATTCCCCATGATCACATTACAGGAAGGTGTATGAATGATTCACCATGATCACATTACAGGAAGGTGTATGAATGATTCACCATGATCACAGTACAGGAAGGTGTATTAATGATTCCCCATGATTACATTACAGGAAGGTGTATGAATGATTCACCATAATCACATTACAGGAAGGTGTATGAATGATTCACCATGATCACATTACAGGAAGGTGTATAAATGATTCACCATGATCACATTACAGGAAGGTGTATGAATGATTCACCATGATCACATTTCAGGAAGGTGTATGAATGATTCACCATGATCACATTACAGGAAGGTGTATGAATGATTCACCATGTTTACATTACAGGAAGGTGTATGAATGATTCACTATGATCACATTACAGGAAGGTGTATGAATGATTCAACATGATTACATTACAGGAAGGTGTATGAATGATTCACTATGATCACATTACAGGAAGGTGTATGAATGATTCACCATGATCACATTACAGGAAGGTGTATGAATGATTCAACATGATAACATTACAGGAAGGTGTATGAATGATTCACTATGATCACATTACAGGAGGGTGTATAAATGATTCACCATGATCACAGTACAGGAAGGTGTATGAATGATTAACTATGATCACATTACAGGAAGGTGTATGAATGATTCACCATGATCACATTACAGGAAGGTGTATGAATGATTCACCATGATCACATTACAGGAAGGTGTATGAATGATTCACCATGTTTACATTACAGGAAGGTGTATGAATGATTCACTATGATAACATTACAGGAAGATGTATGAATGATTCACCATGATCACATTACAGGAAGGTGTATGAATGATTCAACATGATCACAGTACAGGAAGGTGTATGAATGATTCCCCATGATTACATTACAGGAAGGTGTATGAATGATTCACCATTATCACATTACAGGAAGGTGTATGAATGATTCACCATGATCACATTACAGGAAGGTGTATGAATGATTCACCATGATTACATTACAGGAAGGTGTATGAATGATTCACCATGATCACATTACAGGAAGGTGTATGAATGATTAACCATGTTTACATTACTGGAAGGTGTATGAATGATTCACTATGATCACATTACAGGAGGGTGTATAAATGATTCACCATGATCACAGTACAGGAAGGTGTATGAATGATTCAC